>DWNH01002278.1:0-10038 GCA_018249895.1 Tiana niger
TACCGTGAAGCAATTTATTGTGTTTCGGAAAGAGGGTGTGGATGCCGGAGTTCACTAAATACGAGGCGACCATCTTATTCCTCAGAAGTAGCAACGCATCTATTTGCGATCTCAGGTAGGACTAAGGTACCGTCTGAAGTTGTAAGTGGATGTCCATGGGTTGCAGTGACCACTTAACACCAGGTGGCCTATACGCGCGTTTGCTACTTTTATTCAAGAAAAAAAATTTAATCGAATTTTTTTTTATTGAAATACGATCATCTTACCGCTGTGATGCATTTTCTAATTAGCCACATTATGCAGACTGCAACCGGAAACAGATATCAATCTGTTGGACTCTCATTATTCACGGTTACGTCGATTGTCGCAACAGGCTTCTCGAATGTCCCGTTGTTGGATTTAAATTCTACCATCGCACGTCGCTAGAGATGTTTCATTGGTATAAGACATCAGGCAAAGTCTATCAAAAGTAGCAGTGCCCATTTCATATCATAATCATTGGTATTCTGTTCTTCAACATCACTCCCGGTCAACTTTTTGTAAGCTAACCTTTTTCTATATGATTGTAGCCGTGTGAAGGGCGTCAGCTGTTAATAAGTTTACTGTGACAATGTAGACACCTTTCGATTAATTATTTAATTTACTTAAGTGAAAGATTTCTTTACAATAAACTTAACGTTCTAGTGAATGAGCTTCAAGAAGTATTTTACAGGCTACGGGTGCGGAAGTGACGGAAAGTGTTGATGTTGAAATGAGCTTTTAGCGCTCTGGTAGTGCATTGGAGGTACTGGTGTTAATGAACGAACCGTGTGTAGACCGCGCGAGTGCGGCCGGTTGATTGCCAACGCGCGCGCCACTGACACCAGCCTGTGTTTGCGGTTCGTCTATTTTCAGTTTACAACCTCACAACTGCCTGTCATGTCACTGCTAATCTCGTCAGTTGGAGCGTTAAATGTTTATTATGTATTTTTGTGAAACGAAGCATCCATTGAAGGTTGTGTAGGATAATGTAACCGTCCTAATGTGGCCCTATTTACGCCACGGGTGGACGAGTATTTATCGTTACTAATAAACTCATAGTTGTTTTATGTCAACTGCTTATATTTTAGGCTACCTAATATAAAGTCTGTTTAAACGATAATGTGACTTGTCAATAGTTTTTACTGCAAAATAGATCCTAATGCGTGATATTTGTAACACATTGACAATTAACATGTGCGTAGTAACAAGGCTTTAGTTACTCGTTTAGATATTGGTATTATAAATACGATCTTTAATACTGACTAAGTTATGGAAGCATACTAATCTCATGTTAGTTTCGAGCTTACCGCGTGAGTGCATTCAGTCCTAGATGAGTCGACAGTGCTGCCCGTCCCCGATAGTGATACACGCCGTCAATGAACGCACGCAGTTCCGCCGCATCAACTGTGTGTCGAACCATTATCGTCATATCCGCCACAATAATAAAACATATCCCGTCGTCTAACACACAATCATTTTCACTCGTAGATATATCTAGTCTAGTATTTTCAGGGTTCGTCGACCTCCGCGTTTTACATCTTTCATCTTATCAAAATAGTCTACCGTCCTAAATTGTAAAAGTTCAAAAGTGTTTCCATAGGTACAGTTTGATTTATTATAGTGTCAAATCTATTCATAATTCTAGTTGTGTTAAATGAACTTAATTTCAGATTAAAATCAGACGCATTTTATTATCGAGGATAACTATTGAGGTAATTCGTTTTAATGCTTATTGAGATTATTATGCACTTTCCTGTTAGTGTGAAGGCAATATGTCATGTCACCATTCAGATAAATATCTAGGGTTTAATCTCCGAAGCTTGACGTAACCTTGTGAATATAGTCAAGCTGCCTGTTTGTATTTGGTTTTCAAATGATATCTAAATTGTTCTTAAAACGAATGCGTAGATTGTTCGGATTAAAGATTGTTGACGTTACCCACACAGTGAATGATCTCACTAGAATTCAGTGTTGGTCGTAATATCGCATCGTCGCACGTTTTCTACCACGTGAGCCGTTTGGACTCGGAGAAGCTACGACGTTCGTTTTAGTTTCAATGGTCAGCTCTCGTTAAAAATTATCGATTACGTATATAAAAATATTTGTGAGAGATAGTTATAGTGAATATATATGGTATTACAGTAAAAACAAATAAAAAAATTTGCAATGTCGGACAATACTCCACAAAAAGCCAAGTCAAAATATATAGATCGAATACGGTTAGAAAGGGCTTCTCAACAGCACTCTAGCAATACCCATAAAACAACATATGAAGGAGTGAACAAGTGTCGGGAACGGAAAAGAATGAAGGAGTCCAAGCGCATCAACGAAGGCGCCATAACATCTGATGTACACTCTTTCACGCACCTCGCCATTATTTAGCTGCGTTACACAAATACTGCTTGTTTTATTCTGCAAGCTTTTTTGCTGCGTTTAACTCTTATTTCGTTTGGCTTATGTGTTTATTGATTTTTTATCTTTTTTTGTTTGCAGGTAAGTTTGCAAGTATCTGGTATGGTGCCTCTGTTAACAATGAGAAAAATATGGTAAGGTATATTTCACAAACGGTTATCGTATGATGTAAAATATATTTCCATAGTTTACACTTTTTGATTCTTTATATTTTCTTGTCATTCTTTATATGTGTGTTTATTATTCTAACAGAATTATGGCAAAGTAACACCGTCCGTGAAGCGAGCTTGTGTAATTAGCAATCATTAACTTGTACAATAATTAAATTGTAATAACCTTGACTATATAGTTCCCATGTTTTTGTTGTATTTTCTTGTAATGGGTTTATTTTGTAGATCGACTTGTATAGCATCTAATTCTGCCAGTTTCTTTTACTTGGGAACGGTTAGAATGTTCTGGGTGTCAGTAGAAATGATTGCAAATGTAGTGTTAATAATCTGATTTATATTGAATCTACATTGTGATGAGAGAGAGGTAGCCTAGAACACTTTTTGTAATCTGCGATGAAATTGAATGGTTGTTTAGCAAACGTACCGGCAACCAATTATTAGCTGGATGCGCACTGTCAAAATGATGTATCGAGGTTGTGCGCAAAACAGTTATTACAATATTAGGCGCTCCGCTGTGGACTTTTTCTTTTGAAGAACGTTTGCGAGGTCTCATTAAACATCCGCCTTTGCCTTGATTACTGTTTTTAGACGTTTCCATTACACCGTAATGACTGCACGTACCGCCATCAGCTCTTAACTGGCTGACACCGAGGTGACTATTTCCATTGCATGCCACGACACCGGTACTTTTCGTCGTACACGTTTCAGTGTGGCTTAATGATTTCTTTAGGTTAATTAATACCCGTACTCCTTTGGTGGTTATCAATTGTTGCGCCAGATTTGCATAACCAATTGATGAACTTGTTAAAGCGCAACGGTGAAAGGCTTCGGAGGCCTGCGCCAGCCTGTGCTTGCTTTCATGAATATTGGTTTTTTTATTATTGATTAATTAGCGGTTTTTGAATGCTTGTGGTAATACCAACTTTAAATTGCTTCTATTCCATGTTGAAACTGAATGGAAATGACTTGCAGTACTAATGTTTACTATACTTTGGTATAAGCACCGTTTTCTTCAGTCTGTTCCTTAGTAATAATTTTTTCTATTTACTATGGCTTCCTTTATTTGCCTGTATTTTAAAGATTTTTCAGCTCCACTTATGATCTCCCTCTTTTTGTACTGATTACTGGACTTTATGAAATAGCATTTAGTTTGTGTTCCATTAAGAGGCTTTATAAGTTCTGCAGGTATTAAGTGTTCTATATTTGCTGCGGCAAGATTAAAGGCTGCCCATTGATAGATCGTCCATAAAAGCACAATGGCAAGCTAATTTAATTACAAGTTCTTGCGGAATTAGATCAATACTTTTTTTTAACAACTTTCCTTGATGCAACGCGCACGCGTTCGCTATGAGCTTGATGTGCTTCTTGTTTTTGTAGCTTATAACAGTTACTTATAGAACTTGATTAAAACATTTACGGAGATGTCATCTAAAGCACGGCAGCGAACGAACTTGTCGCCTGTTTTAAGTCACTCCTGTGCCCGTGTTCTACATTTTACAAACACTTTCTACATTCACATCTTATATGGAATGTATAATTTTCTTTTATTTCTTAATTTCCGTTTGCTGTACGTAAGTACTAGATAAGTAAGTTTCCGATTACTTCCCGGCTGCTGCACTGTCACTAGAGAAAACTCGATTGAAATCCATACTAGCAGCATAATATAACTAGATTTCCTTTTTTCTTCCAATACAATTATGGATGTTGCATCAGATGTACGATTACTAAAGGTACTGGTTTAATCTCTGTTATACGTCTCCTTTAAATAATTCACTTTACTATCGGTTTGAATTATTATAGCTTAGTTCTGTAGTAAGACAATAGAACACAATACTCTACCTTCTGTAGAGTGGAATTTAAGCGCACAGGTGCCTTGAAGAATGTTGATGCAATAGTTAGCAGATGATGGTTGAATAAGGCGCCTATCAGTCATCTGGTTCTGCAAAGTGTAGCACTCGCCGCGTTTGAATGGTCATTGGCAACTGAGTTGATTGGTATCGTAGTATTTGACGCTAAAGTCGTAATGCAACCTTATTTTTTTATTTTTATAGCTATAATTACGAAAGACGTCTTGAATGAAACCGAACTGAAATAACCTTACAAGCAAGCAAGACAAGAATTAGTCTCAGACAGAAGTAAGACGCCCATAGTGCTGTCCAGGTTGTCGCCTCAGTGAACGTTTCCTGCACTAAACTTCAAAAGAAAAATAATCACCTCTAAAAATTATTATCTTTTCTATATGTTCGAAGTATATTCGTCCTAAATATTCCTAAAAAACCCATCTGACATCGATACAAAGGCGACGGAACCTCCTGCGCTTTCTACCGCTCACAGTGTCAGTGAAAGTCCGCCTGATCCTATTGCATTATAGTGTAGCGCTGACTGAATAATTGCCCTCCGCCTGAAACGTGCGCCTAAAAGGGAAAGTTTTGAAACATAAGCTTTAGGCCGTTCAATCCGTTTGAAGTTACAAGCACGTAGGTACTATGAAAACTAGTGTTAATGTAATTGAGAAACTTGCTACACCGGTACAACTTTACAGAGCTTGTTGACGGAAGCAGGGAACAAAATGTTTTCAAAACTCGCATATTTACTGTTTCTCCTATTATATCTAACCTGAATTGTCGGAGTTGTTATTAAAACAAAATTGTATAGTGCGAGTGTACCCGCGCCGCACCGCACCGCGCCTCCGACCTATATTCTAGTGCAATTGCTCTAATGGTTAATTGACTCCCGTCGCCTCTGCACCACCTCAATTACATTTGTACATGTACTTACTGAAAGGAATTTGACCTCCATTTAACAGTGCATCATTACTGGAAGCATTGCTTATTCTGGACGAAAAACTAATAGTACACGAGCGATTTCTTAATCTTTCGTTACCTCTCATTACAACAAACCATATAAAGTTTTGTGAATTATTACTTACAAATAAATTATTGAATAAAAAACGGAGCTTATCTTGTCTTCCATTTTGGAAGAGCTAAGTTTAACCAGGAATTCGTAAAGGCCTAAATTGAAAAGGCGCTTTACCTAAGATTGGACTCAAACGCCCTTGTCACTGTAAAGCATCAAGGTCACTCTAGTTACACGCGGAATCCTTAATTACCTTAATATCTATCTTAATAATCGTGAAGTGATTGTTATCTAATAATAAAAAAGTATATTAATGGTTACGTCTAATGACGCACTTTTGAATCCCCCTTCATCGAGTTACCAGTCTATTTGGTCTTGTTACCAACGACCCAGCCACTTCCAACGACACTTCCAGAGCCGCCCACGAACGTCATTGTGAACATGGACAATGTGACATCACCAACAAAGCCACTCTCGCCTTTTGTCCGTGTCTCGAGTTGAAACTAGGCTCGAAATCAAACTGTACTACAACTGTATCATATGATTGGCTATTAAATATAATAGGGTATCTGGAATGTACATTTCAAAGTAAATTGTAGCTTCATATCTGCTTGAAGATTAATTACTTGTTTTGCATTAGATTGTTTTTGTTATTGTTACTTGGGACTATTTGTAAAATCTGTTGCACATCTATGCAACACTATTATTTAAACAGCAGATGATAGTAGAAGTCGTTTTTAATTCTCACTTTCGTAAACTCCGTTTACTGCGTTTCAAGTGTTAGTAGCAACAACCTAAAACTTTATACCCATCATTTTGTGTTTTTATTTATATACCTTGGGTCGCAACTCGCCTGACGGGAAGCAATGTCTGCGATGTAACATGGTTGAATCGAATTTAATATCTGCGTGTTGTTACTGTTCTTCTTCACTAAAGAACCCATTTGACTATCATCACTGTTAGAGAGGATGCGTCGATTTATCTAAATCATGGGCCTGTCGCCATACAACGCTGTTTGATTGACACCGCGATTTGTCACGAGCATTTCTCTATGCGACGATCAACATGATTAATGGTGCTTGCCGTTATTGAGGTAACGCGTCATGTATAGCTGTGGTCAGAAAAAGGATGCCACTTGTAAATTATAGAGGAAGACAGGAATTTTCATATTATCCTCTATGTATCGTACTCATGTACTTAGTATGCCAGAAAGACTAAAGAGTGTTCTGATCGATGGTCCAAATCATGATCCTCACCCGATCGATGCTCGTAAAAACACAGCATCTTTAGTGACTCTATGTTCAGACTCTACTGACCTTGATATTTTGGCGTCAACTTTTAGTTTGTTTGAAACGAGCATAGACAAACATCGTTGTAAATGTACATTTTCAGCCCTTAACTTTTTCCACATATGACGTACATTGAAAGCTTGTAGAAAGTACAATTGACATGTCCAACGTAGAAGCCGTGCCCCTGTCTCACAGGCTCGCATTAGTTCCCGCTCGGACAGCTTAGAGTGACGTTCCAAACGCGTGCAGCGGGAGAAAGTTCTAACATGGCTGCTCGCTAATTTCCATAATGACGAGCTGAATGCTTCATAATTGTCTTACGGTCCAGGCGTGAGCTCACGGAGCTTTTAAATTTAAGTTGTTTATGCGATGGAATTGGATGAGATAGCTAATTTTGTTTGGAACTAATAAGGTTCTTTGTTTAGATCTAAATTAAGTTCAGCTGTTCCGAATTTTTGGACGCCTTTCTAACCGTCCTTTGTAAGTATTTAAAGTAAGTATATACATAATATTTTATATTTGTATTTTTTATTTATAAAATTAAAAATAAATACTTATTCAATAAATAACTACTTACTAATGTAATCTATTCTACAAGAGATGTTGCGATCTCAAAATTAATATTTAGTTTTGACATCATGTTTTAAATGGTCAGTGCAACTCACGTCTACTACGTACTACTTTTATTTAGTATTTATTTAATCGATGATTTCCTTTTTTTGGGTTCACTTTTAATGACTTGCATTATAGCAGCACTTTGATCGCTATCCAACACTTTTTCATTAAATGGATCCTTTTCAGTTTTTTTATGGTCGCCCCCATCATCTAGGCTAAGTTGATCTTGAAAGAAAGTTAAAACCGCTTGCAAATAGCTCGTCAATCACGGAAGCCGCCTCCACTGCTTCACATACCGTGTCGAACACTGCCTGTCGTTACTTTGCTGTTGCAAGTGACAGCTGCTTTGCGATATCGCCGTCTCCGCTTTTATCGTCGTGTGCTTTGTTTGAGACTTTAAAATATTTAAAATTTGTAAGTATATTTGAGATTTAGTGAATATATGGTGTTCTTACTAATTAGTGGGTACACCTTAAACAGTTTGGATATTTGTGTATATCTTAATGTCTTTGAACAATGGTGTATGTTTCTATTTTAACAAAATTGTATTTTTATTTATTTAATGAAAGTATCACTGCAACCCATGGATGACTTGCAACTTCTGGCAATATCTTAATTCTACTCGACATCGGTAATAGATACGTTGCGACTTCTGAAAACTAAGTTGGTCGCTTCGTACTTAGTAAACTCCGGCAATCGCACCCTCTATCCGAAACACAATAAAGTGCTTTGGATGTGGCGGCGGCCTACCGCCAGTACCGCCTATCAAACATAAATGTTTAAATTATCTTTGCGTTAGAGCGTTGAATTAAATAATGATTTATTTTAGCTTTAATAATGTTGATTTTAATGTGCGTTTATAGAAATTAGTAGTAAAGTCTCGTTCGTGGTAGGTTGTATTCGTGCATCGTGTAAAGATGGGATTAAATCTCCTTCAGATATTTCAGTTAATCCGAGGATCGCGGTCGGACGTTTTGGCTCGAAGTGGGTTGCTTTGAATGAACTTTGAAATGTGATCTCGATCGCACCGCGATACTTCAGACACCCCGACGTCGGCGGTTTCCATTCCCCCGTAATTCTTCATAAATTGTATTTTTTGCTGGAGTCTCTAGAAACAAAGTGGAGTGGCCAATCAGCAGAATCTCGAAGAAAGACTTATGCACATGTAATACATACGAGTAATGTCCATCTTTAGATCTATTCATTTAAACAAATGTCTATTAAGTATTTAATAAATGTTTTGTTCCGAAAATTTGTTATACATAATGATAAACGGAATTCATGAATATGATTATTGTATTGCGATTAACTCTTATACAAATGTTGCTGCAGCTTCAACACCACCTTAGGATTAGGTAATTACTTGTGACCACACATACACTTGTTATACTGCTCTTCTCGTTGGTCATAAGTCATAGTAAAACTAACTATTATAACCTAAAACTAAGGCTCCGTCTCAAGTTTAAGAAAAATATCATAGTCATCATATCTACCATATAATCAATCAAATGCACTTACTGTTTTAAGGAAGAAAGCAGCATACGAGTATAATGTTTTTGTATTTTCATTCAAAATGTTTTCTGTTTTCTTACAAATACTTTTCGGCATGCATTCGGAACGACAGCTCAGAGGACAAAAGGTGACTTGGAAGTTCATTGCACGCGTAATTTATTTAAATACGTGTGTAAAAGTAATGTTCGCAGAGAAAACGGTTTTGTTTTATTTTTCTGTTCCAAAATCGTTCGTAGTGTAGTGTTTGTTCAATTCAATATCTTATATTGTTTGAATAATAAGCATCTTCATAAATGTATTGTTATAATAGTCTAAGTTTGTTCCTGGGATAAGGTCATCAGTCCATCTGGTCTGGCCTGTGCTCCGTTTGCAGAGACATGGTCACCATTCCTACAATGAGTTTTTCTTCTTACAGCATAATATTAGCAAAAGTGTCAGACAAATTGGCAAGTTCTTTCGACACTCATAGCGTTTAAACTGTGTCACGAACCTCGAGAACACTCAGATACTGCCACTGTGTAGGTATGTACATACAGACTGTTGTGGGTTATTTATTGTTTGTTTTGTAAAGCTCATGATGAACTCAGCGTTTGGGTGTTCTCTTTATATTTAGTTTATGCATTATTATTCGATGCCACAAGCAGATTTAGGAAATCTAGCTCATGATAAAACTTTTCGGAATGTAGCATAACTGTCTTAGAGGATTCACCTCTAAGTTTATTTTTAATATCATACCGTTTAGTCTTCTTGCTAGTTATTTATATCGTGTGGCCTTTATATAGCGACTCTTTAATAACATGATAATGTCCTCGTCTGATATAATTGATAGTGTATCACTCCTAAGGTGAGTCATCGCCGCTACACTCGAGTTGTTTTGATTGTATCATTTTAGCTTTGAGGCGCGTCTTTTATTTGAGGAATTCCACCGTCGTCGTTACTTTTTTTGTAAACATTTTTAAGCCATCGCACTAATTTTTATCAAGGTATCACTCGATATTGCGCTATTATCATATCAGCCACTAGCTCGGTTAGACTAGAAATATTCAAATTGTTGATGACGTTCAAAATTCGAAGAAAATAGTCAGTTTAGCATTAGTGACAAGTGATTAGGTTATTTTAGTTTTGCAATTTATGTCGTGAACGTTTTGTATCTCTACATAAAG
>DWNH01002279.1:0-10036 GCA_018249895.1 Tiana niger
ACTAATATGTTAAACTCAAACTGTTAATCAAAATGACATAGGGTGATAGAATGTCAAATGTCACTCAATTTGAGTTTGACTACTTTGAGTCAATATTTGATAAATAATGGCGAGATTGTAAATTTGTGTCGGAAAATATGTTTATACTTTACTGATTTGCTCGATAATAAAAGTTCTACGGTAGATTTAAAGTGTAGAGCAGCGGTGTTCTTAATTATCGGAAAACTAAATTAGGAGACTAGTGACTGCTTATAAACTTTCAACATTGCCAGATAGGCCTTGTATTTTTTACAAAATATAAAATATTGGTTAACCTCCCTAACGCAATGACTTCAGAGGAAGAAGATAATACGTGGTAACTAATATTTTACCTTTTACAATATTTCCGTTTCAAATACTTTTTCAGGTTTGGGTATGTTAAATGAACATTGTTTGGAAATGTAGTTATCAGCTACATAAGATTAAAAGCATTGTATACTTTGTCCTGTTAGATTGCATATTTTTGTTAATACCGTTTGTATACCTCTGTAATAAATTACTTGGGTTTAGACAAATAATAAATAGTAACTACATATTTATGGTAGCTGAGGTAGATATTCTATTTTTCATACTATGATTGTATTTGTAGTGCAAGCTGTAGCTGACTTATAGATAGAGTATTATTTGGAAACTTTTTCTTCATGATCAAATCACACACTCAGCCATTGATAATTGATTCATCACTTACAACACACAAAAGGATAATGAAAATACTTGCATCTTCATATTAAATATTTAGTATTAGTTACCTGCTTGGTTATATTTAATAGTCATCAGGCCTTCAGGCTTTAGGAATGATAATTGAAAAAATAAACGTAAATAGCAATTTTAATCATCATCACCTCTGAGCATTTTAAATATGAATGTTACGATGCTGGTCTTTTATTCAAGGATTTTGAATCACAGTAGAGTAGCAGTTTAAATCTGGTTGTGTCTGGGTGTTAATGTGTCTGTGTTCATGGTGCCCTATGTGTTATAGGGTTCAGTGTTTTAATTGCTAATCTTATTTAATCAGTACCTCATAAAAAGCCAAAAGCAAAGCTCACTAAAGTGTTCCACCATAATAATGATGTATGCTTAGGTATTATAGAACTAACTGATGCACCAAATACCTACTTATCAAAAATCACCAAACAATTGTGTGCCTGCGCTTATTCACATCATAAGGAGAAACCTTGAGAGACAATTTGCTATGGTATTCACACCCATTTAGTTTAAATGGGGCTCTATACTTTTTCATTTTTCTGTTTCAAAATTGCTGGAAGGTGAGATAGATTTATGTGATATTGGTTATGGATTTTTAAAATGCAACTCTTTGTTACAGCTTCAGTATATTGAATATAACATTTTGTCAGTCATTTCTGTTTCTGATTTTGTCCAATTTTAAGTTAAGTGAAAGATAGGTGTAAGAACAGTGTTAGCGTAATGGTTGAATCTCATTCAGCTTCTGTATAGAATCTAAGTACAAAAGCTTAGAAGCTGATTGAAAGACCATTTTATTTTTTTATGGAATGATGAGAAAAATTAGTAACTTTAAGCAAGTGTGTGTCTGTGGATTGCTCATACTTGTTTGGTTTTGGGCTTACCTTCTTGTAAAACCATAGACACTCAACTATATTACCTCAAACATATTGTTAAATCACCTGTGAATAATTGGGAAACCGAAACCGATATGTGGTGGAAAAATTATTGTATGTATATTTTTTATGATTTCAGGTTGATTGAGCTGGAGTCAGCTCTATTAGATGGATGTACACCGCAAGAGATAAACAGTATAACAAAAGGGAAGAAAATTCCAGAAAGCCTCCGGCCAGATGTGTGGCTTGTTTGTCTTAATTGCCAAGATGCTGGTAATCAACTGCTCTTGTTTGATGAAATATTTGACTTAACAAATCAAAATGAACTAAGAGATGATGTTAAAAAATTTGCCAGAAGACTTGACAATGACGATGATGAAAAACTTTCTGTTATATCTGACATTGAGTCAATCATAACATTTTATTGTAAATCTAAGTCAGTAAATTATAATTCCAATAATGGATGGATTAAAATTTTGTATCCATTGTTGAGCTTGAAATTGCCAAGATCAGATACATACAATTTATTTGAAAAGGTTATAAAACTGTATATTCCTAATGGATGCGTAAATAATGGAGTTCCATTTCATATTTTGAGGCTCATAATTCAGTATCATGATCCTGAGTTGTGCTCTTTCCTGGATACCAAGCGCATCACACCTGAGCAGTATTGTATGCCATGGTTAAGATCGCTCTTTGCTGGAACTTGTAATTTGGATGTTATACTATTCATGTGGGATTTATACTTCCAGAGATCAGACCCTTTTTTCATTTTCTTTTTATGTTTGATAATGATAATAAATGCAAGAGAACAAATTTTGCAAATGAAAAACGAAGATAAAACTGCCATTATTCAGACATTACGCAAGATGCCTGCAGATTTAGAAGCCAACGATGTTTCTGATTTCTGTTCTCTAGCTCATTATTATTCTTTGAAGACGCCGGTTTCATTTCGTGATGATGTCTTAGAAGTATTGTTTTCTAGTAGTGGCCTAGAAATAAACTCAAAGCTATACTCTCAGGCCCTGTGCTTGCCTGTAGCAGTACATGAACTAATTGAAAGTGCTACTGTTGATGTAGCTGATGCAGACAGTGTAAAATTCTTCCTAGTGGACTGTCGACCTGCAGATCAATATAATGCTGGACATTTGTCTACTGCTTTTCATTTGGATTGTAATTTGATGCTTCAAGAACCCAATGCGTTTAATACAGCAGTACAAGGGTTGCTCAATGCTCAGCGACAGGCTCTTGCTGCAGGATCCCTCGCGGCTGGTGAGCACTTGTGTTTCGTAGGTTCAGGAAGGACTGAAGAAGACAGTTATGCCCATATGGTTGTTGCATCATTTCTTAAAAGAAATACCAAGCATGTCTCTATGTTGGATGGAGGTTTTGTAGCAATACATGATTACTTTGGGCCACATATGACTGATTGTTTGGAAGAGCACAATATTTCGACTTGCCTCGTTTGCGCACCTAATAATAATAATGTTAGTACTGAATTACGTACCAACAAGGTGAGAGACAACATTCCTGCTATTCAACTTTTTAGTAAGCTATCATCAGCTATGAAGGCAAAGAGTCAAGAAATGAAAGGGAAATTAATAGAATACATAGTAAACCCTAACTCCACTGTAAACAGTGGCGAATGGCATGTTTCTGCTGGAGATAGAAAAGAAAATAGATACAGAAATGTCCCGCCAGTGTTCAGTATCAATGATGAAGATGATGATTCACAATCCGATGCACGACGAGACCCTACAAATTCGGATTCACTAGAGGAAATTGTAGAAATACAGTCTTTTCTTAAAGGAAGCAATGTTGTCAACAATTTTCCATGCCAAGAGGTTCTGTATAATGGTTACATGTTTGATTCCTATCTAGTCGTAACGGAGACTCACTTGGTGATATTGCGCGAAATTCCCAACAAGCGCGGTCTGGCGAAGATACTGTCACGACGACCTCTCTCGACGATCGTTAAAATAACTGCCAAAAAACGACATCCCGAATTAATTACTTTCAAATATGGAATACCAGACGGAGACAATCTTCTTATCAAGGATATGGATCGCTTTCTCATTCCAAATGCTTCTGTAGCTACTAAAGTCGTTTCCAATCAGATTGTGTTACAATTAGATAACAAATCGTTGTAGGTCTAGATGAAACAAAATTCACACTTGAATTTAATTTTGCAGGTGATATTTATAATGCACATTTTATATTTAATAAAGCGACGTGTAACAACAACGTATCCGATACTATGAGTACACAAATAATTTAGTGAAATGTTCGTAATTGCCTACTCTCATGCGCTAATATCTTGATGACCTTAATAGATAAGTTTGTACATTTTTTAATAATGAACACTAAAGGCACGGTATATTCTTGACACTGTCAAAAAGAGATAATGAAAATTGTAGAATTATGTAAACTATTATTAACTAAAAATATTTTTTGTTTTGGAAGCAAATAACGTTCGATTCAGGGTACTATTGAGTTATTAGAAATTTTTGTTATTTTTAATTATAAATTAAGTGCCTAACTATACTAGATTCGAGAGCCCGTCTGTTAGCAGTCGCGCAGTGCATGCTTAAATGCAAAGCTACGAGAAACTTTAATGATATATCTTAGATTATGATAGTTTTAGGATACACTACAAAATAATAAAAAAATACAAAATAACGTTTTGTATTTTAATAAAAAATGAAGTACCTATCTTATCAATTTATTTCAAAGTATTATTTCACATAATTATTGACTTGAGTGTACACACGTCACAAGTTACGTTGACAGCGTTTCGCAAGTACTACTATTATAAACGTAAATTAAGCCAATATTCTACGTAGTATTTATATTTTCCTTGACCAATACATACGTTGCTTTCCTGATGGGCTATTTTATTGTGAAGTAATATAGCATTATATACTGTATACTATTATAACATTATTTCAAAATTATTCAGTTAGTTCTTTTAGTATTCTAGAGCTTAGGTATCGTGGTGTGTTACGTAATGGTACGGTAAGCTAAATTGAATTTCATTCAAGTAATTTTAAAGCACAAAGGAACTGTTCAACTATTCTTTTATTGAAATTCTGTTATTTGTTTTTGATTTTAAGGTAAATAAGGCGGAAGTTGCCCTACCGATGTGTGGAATATGTTGATTTCTAGATATAGGTACCTACTTATATAAAAATATTTATAGATAAAAATAATATGTTGATATATATATGGCAGTTGTGTATACTATTTGAAATTTTATTTAAGTTATATCCAAGCTGTTTTGCTTCAATCTTAAAATTTCATTGCAATGTTGATCAACATAAAAATTATATATTATTGTTTTATATATTATAATAAAACTGTATTATACCCAAAAAAAGGAATATGTAATTTGTATACTATTTATATTTGGCTTTCGCAAATATCAGTATATTTATAAGCGTGTATATCGTGCTTAACTCTAACTGAAGAGGGTATTATGTTCGACTCCGCTGCTGTACTTACAAAAAGCGCTTCCAGTTCCATCGTGTTAGTTACGATAACCCATGTTCTTCCTAAAATCTTTCCTGTTCAATGGCATTCTTCTGTGATAAATCCTTTTATGTAGTGGTGTGTTGTTCCAAAATTAAATGTTTTCAATATTCCATGAAACGAGCTGATACTTTTCCTTTTTAGAAATTAAGTGAAATAATTTTATTTAGGACATCTGTATTCAGTAGAACTATAGTTAGTCTTGTTCATTGTGGTGATAATGATGATGAACATAATAATGTTCATACAATAATATCAACTTGCCTGTTTCTTTTTATTTAGTCAAAATTTATGGCCGTTTGCTGGAAGATGATCGGATTTAATATTACAAATTACGTGTTTTATAAATATTAACATGTTTCTCTCACGATATTTTCCTTACCGAAAAGTATATGTTGGAAGTCATTTTGGACTCACTACAAAGGAAGGCCAAGATCCACCCGACCTTTGCTTTTCACAAGAATATGAATCTTTATCTATGATCATTTGTTACTTGTCAACCTTTAGGTACCTACAAGGTTCCCCACCTTGTAGGTCGTAAACGTTAAGATGTCTCGTCTACTTGTGTACAAACTACATTCCTTGTTTATTCTGGTCATACATTAAAATAAAATTATCTCATAATTTTTTAATTAAGTTATATAGTTGTAGTAAGTATGCTGATACATATTTTATTTCAGTGAAATATTTCGATATCGACAACGAATTCGCTAAATAATTCTGCTTGATATCTAGTTTTTTTTATTATTTATGCAGTAGATCCGATACTGTAATAAAAAATAAATAATATTTTAATTTTATTTTTAACTATAAAAACATTTGTAGGTACGGAAAAGTTATTCAGTTTGATATTTCAGTTGGATAAAGATGTGTAAAAATTGTTTCCTTTATTTTATATTATAACGTTAAGTGATTTTATTATCTATCTTGTGAATGCGTTTGTGTTGTATAAATAATATCGTAAGATATGTGTATACCTATGTAATTTCGAAAAAAAAATGTTTATAACACAATACAATACATAAATAATTCAATATACTTAAAATACAATATATATATAATACAATATACATACAATACAATATATTGTATATTATATCACATTTTTTTACAAAATTATATAGGTATACCGTACGTAACGCGCCTGAACTAATCCTATATAGTTATGATAATTTTATTTTTGTTAGCTAATATAGTTAGTTACTAGTTGATAAACGTTTTAAAGTCTTAGCACACGAAAAATAAACTATCATACGTTTTAAATAACTGGCACGTTTTGTAAATTTTTGATTCCTATCTGCACGCATCAATACTTGTTAAAAGTACCTAAGTATATGATAACCTTTCTTGATTCGTTTTTTTTTTCAGGCGAAAAAGCAGTGTTTACTCTGTGAAGTCACTCTAAATTTCAAAAAATAATTCTATATGCCTATTTTATGTTTATTAAAATGCACAAGGGCCTTTGTGTATAGTAAAGGTATTGCTTTGTGTACTTACAGTATTAATTTTTGTGTAACTAGTTTAAGTTTTCTTGGCATACTGGATTGTAATTATCTTCATTAAATGATAATACTTTAGGTGCAACCAAATTGTTTGGCTGAAATTATTAATATATTCGTAGGTGTTTTATATTACTAGAGAAAAATCGCTGTCTTAGACCGAATCTATGTAATATAATGTGGATCCATAGTTGTAAGTTGTATATAGGAACAAAAATATTTATTATTTTATGTAAGACTTTGAGAAATACGTTATCCGTCTACTGCAATGGAAGTTGTGCTATTTGTCTTAAAATCCGTCTACTCATTTATAGACATTAAATCTTCGATAATTTAAAATCATAAACAGGCAAAGGACTGCGATAAAAATAATCCAACAAAAATCTAATTATTAGGTGAATAACAGAAAACAATGTATGGTAATATTAAATTAGGTAGGTATTATGGAACTTATGGATCCACATACTTTTATGACTATATTTCTTTTTGTTCGTAGTGTTTTTAAAAAAGGGAATAGAGTATGTTCGTTCTATCTAAATTATTTATTGCATTCCAATAAAATATCTTGTTTTCTTATATTTCGTTTTATTTTTATATGGATATTGATTTGTAAGGTTTTACTATTAAAGGTACATTTGCTTTTGTATATTATTATACACAATTATTATTTATTTTTTAGATGTTAGTCAAATGTAATGTGGTGCATAAAATTCCACTAAACAATTACCAACAATAAGGCCCTAATGTAGGGAAGACATTTTTGTTTTTTGTCAACTTTTATCACTGCATAGGAAGGAACAATAAAAGACAAAATATTGTTAGGTATCTTCTTTATTTTTCTACGTAATAAAATAAAATCAAGTTATTGCCTTAACGTAGTAGGTAATAGTAAAGGTTCTATAGAGAAAGTATGTTAATAATAGAAACTAGTTAGATTTCAAGGATTGACGTACACACGAGAAATTTAAATTTTTACTTAGTCTAAATATATACATGTTCAGTTTAATTTTTTTTTCATTGTACCTAATTAGGAGCTAGCTTTCTCTATATATCGTTAAAGCTCGTAAACAAAACGGTTTTTGCTGTCTAGTTGTAGAAGACATACGTAAGTAAGTACCCATAATTAATCATTATAGAAGTGAAGATATGATTCTTTTTATCGAATATATTGTAGTCAAATATTTAGGTAAATATGAATATTGACTTTAACAGTAAAGTGTTTCCGTTTTATTAACTAGCTTTAAACAGAGATAAAATATTAATATAGATATATATGTATAAGCAAAGTCTTTGCAAAAATTTATGTACATACTAATATCTTCTCTAAAACCCTAAAAAATATTTGATCCCAAGTAAATAAGGAGCGCTTCTCTGCTTTCATATAACATTTTATATATACATCATATATAAATGATAACATTAGTTATTTAAAGCCTATGGGATCTCCCAAGGAGTAATGATATGTCATTAGTTTGGCGATTTTGATAAAATCTAGGCACGATAGTTTGTAATTAATTATTATATAGGTAAGCTTAGTTAGCTATCACGTGCTTAGATCTTGGACGATCTGGTTTTAGCGTGACTAGACATCTGGCCATTTACTATATTCCATAGTTTATTATTTGCGCAGTAGGTAGGTAAATCACATAAGTTGATTATATTAATGATTAAAATACCTTAATTTGTACTTAAATATGAATAGGGATTCACTATAATTGGATAAATTGATACTTTGATTTGACTTAGGTACCTATCTATATATTGTTTTTAGATATCAATGTCGTTATTACAAGTAGGTACCTGTAGATATGTAATGACGAATTTATCTACTTCATTGGAACAATAATGGACTAGCGGGGGGCAGAGGGAAGAAGGGCGCCCAATGATTCTGGGCACTATCAAAATATGCTCAGTATTTGCCTAAGAAATTTTACTACAGAGTTTTTTTACTAATTCGCAATTTATTTTCTACTGAAAAATTTTAATTTCATTTGCAAGATTTGAACTAAATAAACAAACACTGATGTTAACTGAATAAAAAGGGTTAAAAAGATGAAATAATGTTTAAAATGGATTATTTAAGTAAGCATACCAAAATTATATATTTGAGATGCCTTCGTTTTTGTTATACTACATTCATTTTAGTCACTGAATTTGTTCCTTCGTGTAACGTGTATTTAAATTGGACTTACGTAGATACAAATAAAAAAGCTATTGATTTTTAAAAACTTATGACACAATAAGAAAACAAAAATAAAAGGTTTTTTAAGTACAAAATGATTTTGTAATTTGATTGGATTTTGCGTTGACGCTATGTAAAAACGATATTTTGTGTAACAGTGTGTAACGTTACACAAAGGAATAGTAATGCAGCTGCATATAGTGTTATCACTTAATTACATAACTCAAGGTCAAAATAGATCAAATAAGCCCAAAAGGCTTACTAAATTTTTATAAATTTACAAATTACCCAATATTGCTACATTTTTAAGTTCTTTAATTGTATGTAAATACCCATTATAAAATGACAGCAACAAAGACATACTTAAAATAGATATCTAATCCTGAGAAACTAAAAAGATATACCTAATAAGAAAATAAAAGGAGATTTCTTGACTTTTATAAGTATATCAGTATCAATATTTTTTCATTTATTTTCATATTATTTAAACAAATGATGAAATTTGTTTGTTTCTTATTTATTATTCTCGTAAAACTATAGATAATATCGTGAATTGTCAATATGAACTGCTCTTTACCTACAATTTTTTTTGTGATAGGTACATAATAATCCTTAATATAACAAAAATCTAGAACTCTTGTTTTTTTTTGTGTAAAGTACCAACACTGTATTTGAAAATTACTCATATATAAAAATATTCAATAAATAGGTCCCTACCCACCCACTAGTATGAATTAGGTAGGGCAAACAAAAATTGTTACACAAATCAAACGCCCCCATTTACCAAGCTGAAGAAATCGTTTTTAAAATTTAAATAATGAGACACATTTGTAAATAAGAATAAATGCACCCTGTTTAATAACAAATTCATTTTTTTGTTAACAGTTACAAAACTAGGTATGATTTTAATAGGTAAAATTTTAATAGATAATTCAATTTTCTCGATTTTTTTGTAGGTAATCTACAAAAAATATGACTGAAACAACTAGATAGTTACTGCGTTTTAACTTAAATCTACTGTATTATAAATGTAAGTAATGATATACTTAGACTAAAATAGTATGGTATATTTTTATAATCAATTTTATTCGATGTCCTTTATAATTTTGAACGGTTTGTGGTGTCTGGTCCGCTCTTATTTATCAACATTGATAGTACCTATCTACATAGTACTATTTACTTCATAATAGTCTTAACACTACGAAAAATTG
>DWNH01002280.1:0-10036 GCA_018249895.1 Tiana niger
AATAAAAACTACATACACCTCTTTAAATTATTCAAAATAAAATATTTCTCCTATCAATTTAGGAATTCACTCAAATGAACAAAAAACATGTCGATTGTCTAGTACCGTTCAATTGCACTTAATTGCATAACAACATGGCCTTAAATACAAAACGCGTCGTTACTGTCGTCCCGTATCTAATTGTACTATAATTTAGGTAATCGTTCAATTGTACAGACGATTAATAAATAATTATGTCAAATAAATAATCTACAACTGTCTGCGAGTCGGAAAAACGTAACTCACGTACTTTGGTCCACGTGACGCAACTGAAAATACTCAATTAACACATTGCACGCACCGCGCACTCCAGCGAAAATGGGGGTCCGCGCGATTACGGCCGATGATCGCGGGGTGTTAATTTAGGGCCGCGGTGCAACGATCGATGGCGCGCCCTGCATCGCCACAATAAGGGAGGAGCGGGCAGATAGAAATCAATACGATGTCCATCATCGCCTGCACCCCCCGCGGCCGCCGCCTGCGCCTTGCACCCGGGAAGTGCATTTTCCGCGACGCGACCGCTTTCACCCTGCAGCGTACCCGTGCCGAGCCGCGTCCGAATTAGGGGGGAATTAAGAGTGGTCGTACTGTTTTTTTGGGTGACGTCCGGTAATGAATGCACCGCCGTTCGCGCTCGTGGTGTGTACGCGCGTGCGATCCGTTGCGCGTCACGCGGGCGACTGTCGCCCCGCCACTCGGCCGAGAATAAACAGCGGGGGTGAGTGCGCGGGGCGGCGCGGGGGGCGGGGCGGTGCAGCCTGCACGCCCACGGGCCGCCCTGCCGCCGGACACTTGCATGAAAAGCTTGCGCCCGATGAAAGCGCTCGGCGTGCCACCGTTGCCACCGCGACACCGCGACACCGCTCTACACTCTACACGACTGTAGCAGCGCTTCTCGGACTCGCCTGAAAAACGTTGTCACCGAGTCTATATTCGCTTCCTTTCCGCTCGGTTAATGTCCATCCATGCCTTTAAGCTTCATGTTTCCATTCAGAAATATCAGTTTTAAAAAACTTGCCTGATTTGGTGGCGGGGAAAACAAATTGATATTTAGTACATTTTATGGATATTCTTTAGTTTATGTATGTATATTATTCGATATATGTATATTATTTCATATTTTGTTTTTACGAATAAATGTAGAGAAACTCTATGTCTCTACATTTTAATAAAATATAAGATAATGATCAATGTCATATATGTATACTTACAATACTATATTATTTGCGAAGTTTTATTAAAATCAAACGGAAACGAAAACCTTTTTTTATTTGTTTTCGAAAATTAAAGAAAATATATTTAGTCGTGGCAAAGTGAATGTACGATAGGCATCGATCCAAACAGCAGCTGTGCAATCGGAGACGTGTCGCTACAGAGTCAGAGCTTGGCAGACAGCGCGGCCGCGGGGAAATTGATATTCCCTCGTATCTGATAGATTTTTAATTTATTTGTCTTTAGACGCATAAATTATCAAAGTGTGTTAATCATCGATCTCACGAAATACAGAATGGATTCCGATTGAAACTGTATAATATAATGGGGTTGTATGTGTAATTTTCTTAGGAGGAAAACTGAATATTTTGACTAGCACTAATAGATTTGTTAATATCGTATTCTTTATTAAAATAGCCGGCCTTTATGAAATCTCGTTTTACAATTTAATATCACAGTACGATGAATGAAGAACCTTAGACGATAAGATAAACCTCTTCAAGTTGCTTCAATATTTAAAAATAAATTGATTCTACTAGTGTGCCTTAGTCATATATTTTGATATGTGGTTATTTCTTTAACATAGATTTATATTTGTCATTTTGATGTAACCGATAAACTTACATAATTACTTTTGTAATTTGAGTTTAGAGAATTGCATGCTTTAATCTTTATTTATCTAAATGTGTATTTTATTGAGATAGGACAATAAGTATTTACATATATGGATCTTAGACATCCAGCGTATTAATCATCTAGATTTCTAAAAAGAATAGAAAGATAAAACAAATTCCTAGTCCTTTAATCATAAGTATGACTGTAGATACTAATGTGATATTTTAATGCGATACGTTATGAAGTAACACTTTATAACAGTCTGTAAAACTGTTTTAAGTTAAAAATATCGATTTATTATAAAAAAACTAATTTTACATTGCAATTCTCTTTGCAATTCATATAAGCAAATAAACCTAAGTACACATTGACTTACCATCAATCCGAGCATAGAAAACAGTTCTTTCAGGCACTTTTCAGACAAAAACAAATGCGTCTAATGTTTCTCGAATACAAATTGGAATCTAGATGGTATTCCGTGCAGCCGGTCGTACAATAGCCAAAAGCGTTGGCCGATCATCAGTCAAGCGGCCGCGGGCTGTAAATCTTGGGGGTGGGGGTGGGGGTTACGTAACCGGAAGTGCGGATTAGGAATCAATAGTGGCGTAATGATAGTTGTACAGTAATGGATGTAACTGCGCCGATCGTGTGCGCGCTGGTTTTGGTTGTGTGTGTGTGCGTGTTTTGTGCTGTGGGGTGATTTGTAGTCGTTCGAGACGGGCTCGTCTTGACCGGTATGCTGCGATCGAGAGCGATGATAATTATGAAATAGATATTCTAAAAGTTTTTATAACAAAACTCTTAATTTTTATGTATATTAAAAAATTTGTCAAGGCAATCAAAATGTAAGTCCCTGATAGTAAGCGGTTACTGTAGCCAATAGAACTTTACGTGTAAGTCTATAATAGTACCGAAGCTCTACTTGAAATCGGTAATGATCTTGAGGACTAACAGGATACCCTCATAGATAAAGGTATAGATCTAGAAAGATCTGGAAAGGTATAGATAGATATATAGGTAAGGCATAAGATCTAGTAAAAAGCGAACTGGAATTAACATTTAAGTTTTTTCTTTTACGATCTACGGTTCTCTGTGTACGAATACTCTTATATTGTTTTGGTCCACGTGATATGCTTGGCTTAAGACCCTTTTTCTCTCCCAGAAAGATGGCACTAATGTTTAGTTTTTATGAAATTAAATTATTGCATTTAGTACGAATTTGCAGTTGTTATTACATTGAAATATATATTGTTTAAATAAATGTTACCCTTTCTGGTATACATACTTGTCAATAAAATTGAATTAATTGTTACAGTAATTTTAACAAATACGTACAAACAAACATATTATTAATTGAATGTTATGTATTCATGTCACTTAATATCCATATACTTACACTTTTTAGGTTTTGTTAGATAATTGTGATTAAATTTTAGCATTATATTAAAAATTTTATCTAGCATTTTAGTTTTATTGTTTTCCGAATATTTTATACCTTATAAGCAACGATATATTTTCTTTCATATCTCTACTCTGCTTTTCCCCCAAGCTTTGAACATGACAACCCCGAATCACCCCCATTTGGCGCAGTCGATTAAAAATAACAAAATTAGCAAGCCACTCTGCTAAGGGTTGTTTTTAAATCACTGCTTTTTACACTCGCTTTGTTAATTAGAAGCTTGGTGTAGCCGAGTTACGTAACGCAGGGATAAAAATAACTGAGAAATATTTTTAAATTTATTTTTTAGGATATTTTAAATACAGGTTGGCAGCGAATGCCCGGTGTTTTTGGAAAGTCATAAAGACTAATAGTAACACGTTCCACGAGTATCCGTCAGTAGATTTCTGTATTAAAAATCTAGATACAATACCTTGTTACGTGAAGTTACCACGCTATCTTCTATTTGACTGCAAATGAGTTATGTTTCATCCAAGAGGATGAGGATGCAGTACACGATTAAAGGTGAGAAGAACATCTTAGTCCCGACAAGTACCAGAATTTTCGAGATTTGGTCTGTGGACCAAAATGACCGGAGGTTGTGTGTTCGATTCCCATCTAGGAAAAATGTGTATGATGATTGTTCTGGGATTGCATGTAAAGTCATCTATACAAGTATACATATATTTAAAAATATTTATGTACGTTCATCTGTTGTCTGGTTACCGTAGCACTTCACCTACTTTGAGATCAGATGAGAGTGTGAGAGTTATTACAACATATTTGTTTATTTATACGACTGGCAGGCTTATATCCTTCTGATGTGATTGGACAGATTCATCTTTCAGTTGTTTTATTGTTTAATACATCTTCTTCACTTAGGTACTTTACATTAATAGTACAGCTCAAGAATTCAAGTATTTTTCACACCATCAAAACTGTAACATCCCCCTCGCCCCCGCGCCCCCCGGCGCCCGCCATCGCGGCGGTCATCCGTCACGGCGCCGCTGCCGCTGACAAACGAGCCCCCTGCCTCCACCCCGCTCGATGGTTCATTAACTTATTAAAATTGCAAAAATGTTTAGGAGCACTGATTTTGTCTGAAACAGTTTTTACTATAAATCGTTTCTAGGGTTCCTTATTTTCACTATAAATGACTTTTAGCGTTCAGAGGGTGTAAAATGCTGTTCCTCTATCTATAGTAAACTAGTCAATGGGCACAAGCTGTTTTGAATTTTTGGAAATAAGCTCGGGATAAAATATCTACAAATAAGGACGGGAAAAAAACTTCTTGTTGTATTTATATAAAATGTTCTAAGTTATTCTGTTCGTATATGACTAGGTGTGATATAATTAAAAAGCGACTTTTAAAAAAAAGTAAAGTACAGTTTCATTTTGTCGACCACCGTTTTTCTATTGTTTTTTTTTGTTTCTCGAAATATGTGAATCTATCGAAGAAATTTTTCTTTTTATCTTTATAGAACAAAATTGCAGGTATAATTATGTAAAAAGGATTAAAAACTAATGTTGTATTTATGTAGGTATATAGAAAATGAACCTCTTCCCCAACCTAATATAATTTGTGATTTCTATGAAAACAAATGGTAAATTTGCAGAAGAGGTTTTTAGGTCCTTTAGGGTGGTTCTAACTTATTGCCTTCATGCTTACAAATAACTTTAGGGATGTTGACGAGCGTAGTCGCCTTCCAGCTTCCTGTTACATAGAGAGAGACATCTCGAAGTAAAACATAAATAGAATATTCGCTTGTAAACAAGACCGCGGACATTTCAGCGGCACCAATTGTCACATATGGCTATGTATCTACGACGAATGTGTAAGTATAGCCATGGATTTATGCAAAATTTAAGAGGAGGGTTGAAGTACCTATAGGAGTCTGACTGCCGCAAATAGCCGTTTACAGACGAGAGCGAAATCCGAGGGGAGATAATGAGCTGCTTGTTGCATTTTTATTATAACCGTGTGTGCTTTGCCGTTGCCTTTTTGAGTCCGAGAGTGAAATGAAAATAATCCTTTGTGCTTATTTTCGATCTGCTTCTACTGCAATATAACATAAACTTGTAGAAACTGGAGGTGGTTGACTGGTAGAAAATACCATTAGGCATTAAGTCCGCCTTTTGTAACAACTGTACAAATAAAGAATAAGTAAATAAATATTTTGAAACATTTCATTTACAGACATCTAACACATCACGGCTAAAATAGGCGGTCCCTGATCTATGATAACCGGATAAATAATAGACACGTATTTTTTTAAATATATAATATATGAAATTAAATTAAATGCAATGAAATTATACGTTTAGTTAAATGGAATTGAAAAGTAGAAAAAATTATAAGACCGATAAACAGTGGTATAACTTTATTCGTTTGGTAGTTATTTGACGTTTTATCTGATGATTGAAAAATCGGTCCTTACCGTAGTTGCTAAGAAGCGTGCAAAGGAACGGGTCACTCAAGCGGCCGGGTGTTCGTACGCCGTCGTCTGAAAGCCTCCTTAACCGAAACCTTTCACAGTAAATGAATCGATGTTGGCGTTTGCTATTCGCTTTTTCCCAAAGGTATTGCTAGAGAATTAAAAAAATATACTTTATAGGTAGTACTTTTCACTTGGCCACCGGAAAGTATTACCGACACACCCGTGTTGGTGCACAAATAGTTCATAAACCGAATAAAAACATAGAATACTTTTCTTAGGTAAATTCTATGGCTTTGTCGATTAACGCACGCAGAAAGCAGTAGGCGAAAGGTAGTAATTATTAAAAATTAGTAGTGAGTTTTCACTTAACCATCCCGCCAATAATCGTGTAAAGAATTTTGCAGGTTTGGATGTGTGGCAAAGCTAAATATTCTAAATATATGTACCTATACCGGGTGTAATTGTTAAGTGTGCACAGGCGATTATTCCGTAACTATTACAGATATCAAAAAACTTTAAACTATACGTGTACGCTGTACGCTGAGCGTACACGTGGTCTTTCACAAATCCCCATACTAAATGTATGTAAATTTTTGGATATTTCTCGTTATGTTTTTAAAAAGTTATTATTGTCATTTTACTCATTAGGTAGTACTTTCGATATCAGTTTAAAGTTTTTTGATATCTGCAATAGTTACGGAATAATCGCCTGTGCACACTTAACGATTACACCCGGTAGTACGGTGCTTTAGCTAGAACTATTCGACAGTTTGTAGAATAAGACAAGTGCCTTACTAGAGGCATCTATATAGCAAGCAGCAGACGGGCAACGGCCCTCGGTCTGTACAACTCGTACGGGGATATTTTTTTGTATAGCGAAGTTATTATATTGATTAATATTTCAGTCCGAAGGAACTTTCGTTTTCGTCGGACTTTTTATTTTCTACACTTTTAGACTTTCTCTCGTCTCGTAATGGATTTGGTGAGTATGTTTTGGCAATTCATTCTAAAGGGGCTACATTGATATTATTATTAATATTACTTTAGAAAATCGATCTTGTTATTTTTCAAAATCATAAACAGGTATGCTATTCATGATGACTGAAAATCATTTAATAACAAAAAGGTATGCTATTGAAAATATTCTTACATAAACAATTCAACATAAGTTCTACTTAGATGTGCGTATTTTAAAAGTAGTTTAAAGTTGTTTTCGGAAAAGCAATGATAGCCTAGTGCTTGACTTTCGGCTTACCGTTCCCGTGTGGCCGGGTTCAATCTTAAGACACACCTTTAATTATTCAAATTCAAGTAGTCATTTATTACTAATAAATTGACACAATCACTTTGGTGACCGAAGATTTGATGAAGAAACCTGATGAACAAGCCTGGAGTTTTCCATAAACTTATCGAGAGGCATATGTTTTGCACCAATTAGCCCATATAATAGACCACCATGTATCCCATTTGGTTTGGGACCTAAAACATTCTCGTCTATAAGAGAAGAGCTGTGCTTTCGTAGAACCATAAATTGATGATGTAAGGAGCTTTGCAAAATTAAGATACGTAATAATAGAACCCGAACCCACGACAAAGGCTTAAATCCGACGTACAAACTACAACAGCTAATATATCTCAAAAGAGGCATCAATAAATACACCCTTGGCCAAAAGTATTAGGCACCACCAATAAAGTCACCACACGTCTGTGCTATTAATACAATGAGTAAATATTTTATTTGTACCGGTGTCATAGAAAGCTGTTTGAAACAATACTTATACATTTTAGTGATCATAAATCATCTGGTGTTTATTTTATTTTATTTATTTTATTTATTTATTTCAAGGTACGTTGACCTCATAAATTACAATTTACAATTATAATTAAATTAAAACTACAATTAAATTACAATTAAAATAAAATAAAATTACAATTAAATTAAAATTACAATTAAATTAAAATAAAATTAAAATTAATTAAAATTAAAATTAATTATTTTATGTGGTGCAAATTAATTTTTTTTCATAACTTCTTTTTAGTATTTGATCAGTCTGTTGTAATCATACATTTTAGTATTTTGAAGCTGAAAAATAAAAGAGCATAGTACACCAAAAACCGCATTAAAAAGCGTTGGCGAAAGAATGGGATGTAATTCCTTCAGATCGTACTAAACTTGTACGCGGTATGTTCCCAAGAGTTGCTGCTAAAATCAAAAGGTGCTCCAACAAAATACAACTTTTTTTAATATAACATACTGAAATAAAGTTATTAAATCACCAAAAGAACTTTTATTTCTCTACACCCAAAATATTCAGTAAGTTATAGGGTGCCCAATACTTTTGGCCAAGGCTGTATGTAGACGGAAAGTACCATAATTAACTCGAGATACCTAACACTAGATCTCTATAATAGATACGACGTTATTTAATATAGTAGTCTAAGACCGCGTCTAGACTTAATCGCTAACTATACCCACCTATGTAGTCTGATTCTTGGTCTCAGCGACTACCTAACGTCTCCGACTACCTGTTCGTTTAATTCTCAATCCCTTTTAGTAACCGCTGAAGTGGAATGACGACAAGTTTAATTAAGAGAGTATAAAAAAGTAGAACGCTGTTTTATCTTCGATAACAGGATTGGATTTTAGTTTAGTGATTATTTTTTCCTGTATACATTTTATTTATTAGATAATATTCGAAATAAGTACGTAATAGGTATTTTACAAGTTAGTACATACGTATGCAATGAAGCTAAATTAGATTGTATTTAGGAAGAGATTCTAAACCGGTGGTAGGCCGCCCCCAGGGGAAATACCAACGCCACACCCAGTTCTACCGCTAAACAGTTTAGTCCATAGAAGTAGCTACGCATTTATTTGCGATCTCAGGTAGAAATAAGGTACTGCCTGAAGATGCAAGTGGATGACCAAGTCTGAAAAGTTAAACTAGGTATATTGGTCAAGCTTTTAGGAAATTGACAGGTGCGAGTACTGTGGACAATCGTGAGCGTGTGGATAGTGACTGTTTATATTTGGACATTGAAATGGCGATTGTCATGTATTTCATCGTGACACTTACCGGCCGATTTGCCACGCCACTATCCAAAGCTACTCACACCATTACACTTATCAACTGCAGTTGTACAGTAACTTCAATGTAAACCACGCATAAGTCGAATATTATAATTTCATAACAAACAACTTATTTTTCTCTATAGGTAGAGGACCTATGATAGTTAAAACAAATAAATTACAAATTTCCATCAAAAAGATCCCGTTAATACTTACTGGAGATAAACTTTCTATCAAATTTGATATTCATTAAACTAAGCTCAGTCACGTTATAAAGTTTGCCAAAATTTCACATTATAAAGCGGGTTTGAACACCGTTCCTTAATGAGGGAAACTCTTGTTTACAACGTGTAGGTATAGCTTAAGGTTTTATGCGGTTAACATAGGCGTGTTTTTGAATAATATTATAAAGTGATTTTAGAAGACAATATTATAGTTGGTATAGTCATTATATTAAAGATTGTCGAACAGACATTCGTAATAACAAAACAAAATCGTTTATGTGTTGCCTGCCTTGTAGTACAATACAATACAATGATTTAAGTAAAAACAATAATAATTGTTAATACCTAGTAAGGAAATAAGATTAAATCGCATCGTTCGATTAGTAAACAAATATTTAATAGACAATTTAGAAATCCTAATCCAAAGAAGTATAATCCTATAAAGTACACCTCCAAAAAGTACAATTACAGTGCAGTGATTTTCACCGATCGCGACTCTCTAAGATGCCGCAAAGCCATTTCACGAGGGGCACAGTTACTTTAAAAATATATATACTATTTTAAATATAATGTTTAAAGGCTAGTTTTTTGTTGATAATTATTATTCGGTCGCGGTTCCGTTCCCGACATGCATAAATTTATTTAGATTATCTCGAAACTTAGCTGATTTCTCTGTTTGCTAATTATTTGGAGAAAAAATTTATAGGAGAAATTATTAAACATAAGGGGAAAATAGAATCAAACATTTCAGAGTTTCTATGAATACCATAATATAGCATAGAAACGCTGAAGGCTTCGCGCAATGTTTTCTTACGC
This sequence comes from Tiana niger, assembly GCA_018249895.1. Lineage (NCBI taxonomy): Eukaryota > Metazoa > Arthropoda > Insecta > Lepidoptera > Hesperiidae > Tiana > Tiana niger. The sequence goes on from DWNH01002280.1 coordinate 9,853, forward strand.
TAAGGGTGCCGCGCTGCGAAAAATGTTGAAAAACACGGCGATAACGGTCGAAACTTTTATCAAAAATATAAAAGCCGTGGAAGCCAATAGTGCGAACATCACACTTGACATTTTTATAAATATAAACGGCTTAACTCACGTGTGTTTTTTCGAGATTGCCCGACTAGTTTCAAACCTATACGAG
>DWNH01002281.1:0-10035 GCA_018249895.1 Tiana niger
TTTCGGCCACCCCCTACTCCCTAGGATGGTAGGCGGGAGTAGAAAAAGTGCTCCCCGATTCACCACTTACAGCTACAAATCTAAAACTCTAAATCTAAATCTAAAATTCCTATATATTATGCACCTACTTAGAACTCTGGCTTGGGTTATTTTGTGTTTGTACTTGCAAGGAATGTGTGTGTGTGTGTGTGTGTGTGTGTGTGTGTGTGTGTGTGCCCTAAAATATCTGACTAACGTTTCGTATTCGCCGTCTTTCGTCAATGCGGGTATATATTTTATTTCAATACTATGCTCTTCGACCCGAAAGCACTACTTTAGTGCTGGCAGTTTTTTAAAAATAAATATTTTTATCGAGTAAATTGGCAAATTGCATTCAATGATTTAAAGTTAGCCAAGTTGAAGTCGATCGAATCGAACGCCTCGGTGCTCGCGTGGGTCGACTATTTCGCTTTTTGTGCCTATTTATTTCACTTTAAATGGCCTATTCTACAACAATTTAATGCTGTTTCAATGGACTCGAAAGAATTTCAACGCTCGGTGAGAAATTGATCGATCGAAATACAAAAAGCAATCGTTTAAATAAAAAATAAAACGCTATTAAAATTTGATTCGCTTCGTGGGAATGTTTCGATAAACGTTCAATATTTCTAGTACGACATAGAATACATACATACATATAAAAGATTTGTATAACTTAAACACAAAATAAGGACTTCCACGTAACGCTCACGATTTGATTACCTGAACGGAAGACCTCGCAGAGACCGGCGACGTGGGCGTCCTAGCTGGTACTGGTTCCGCTCGATGCTCGGCAAGAACTCTATGCTCGTGCTTAGTTCCCACAACAGAATTCTTGACTCTCTCCATTCGAGCTTGGATCGCTTTACGCGATATCACTTTCGTCTTCTCATCCTTAGCACCACCGTCCGCCAGCTTCCTCATCAAACGAGCCGTTGCAGCCACGTTGTGCTGTTGTGTGTCCGAGTTGGTTCTAGCTAGCCTTGTAGCTACCCGAGGTGCTGGGTTCGTTGCCCCTGTGCTGCTTCTAGTCGTTTCGTTTCTATTGAACGGCACCACATCATGTTCTGTGTCAGAGTCGGCCGGCAAGTAACCTCCACCGCCGACGGAGGACACACCAGTTCGTAAAAGATTTTCGTGTTCAGCGTATCGAACTCTTTCATCGACTTCTAAAGTACCATTCTGAGCTCTTTCGAGGCCTCGCTCCATTTCACCAATCTGCCGCTCGAGTTTGCGTAGAACGTCGTCTGATGGTGGTGTCGGTCCATTGTCTTCAGCTGGTTCACTGGTTTGGAATGATTTTAAATGTATAGGATGAGCACGGTTAATTTCTAAGCGTTTCGGAGCAATCCCTGACGAGGTGACTTCGTACTGTGCTCGTTGCGGCGTTCGCTCTAACATGGCTAAGGACACTGGTGACGGTGGAGGTCCATTGACTGCTGGTTGACTATCAGGCACCGGCGATACTCTCGGTGCACGGAAACTCTTTCGCATAAAATCCTCGCGAGTCAGTTTCCTCTCCATTTTAGCAACTTAACATTATTGTTGTTATCAACTATTAAAACATTAAACACTAGGTATTTGATGTATTTTACATTCGTTTTACACTATTTCAAACTATCTTATCACAGATGCTAGCACAATTTTTTTTTATTTATTTCACTTAAAGAGTTCCATTACTTAGGTTATAATCTGCAAAAAAATCATTGCCAATGAAATACCATCGACGGAACACGACTCTACCTCATATAGATGAAATATTGTATCCAAACAATTAATGAACACATGACTGATATATTTAGATGACTACAAGACTGATAATATCACAATAGAAGATAAAAACCTATTAGTATCGATAACACCTAACAATAGAACAACAAAGCCCTATGAGAGAGCCTTATAAGACACAAAACCGCCCAATGGCTATCATTAGACATCCATTAGAATGACGTAACACCACACATCTAAAATTCTACTGACGCACGAATATAAACTGATACACGATTGTTACTAGCACACTATCTAATCGATTTGGGATTATTAATTTATCGGACGGCATCAATATGTGAAGAACAAGTGTCCATAAAAATAAAGAAATGAGTCTAAAAATAAATGAAGTAATGTGGTAAATTACTTAGAATTTATGATGATTGTAATCGAATACTACATACATACATCATGACATGTATTGCATAACTCTAAATCGAATAAGAAATGGGTTTATTAAATAGGGAGCGATTTTATGTCATAATCCTTATCATCATAAACTTGATAAAGCTGCTATTGTTGGGCGACGATTTTTAAAGGGATAAGAAATGCAGTAACAGTGCACCTGTGAGTACAAGTGTGCTAGTCATAAGGGAATAGGCGGAATACATATATCCTCTGACAATAAATATTGATAAATTCCTAGCAGTCCCAATCAAGTTTTTAATAGATATACATTTAATACATACACATACAAGGGACATAGAAAAAGATAAGAGATAAGTGCGTGCAAGGATCAAACCACGAGCCTGCGTGGAAATCAAATCGAAGTACTAGCCAAAAACCAGGTATCAAGAAAGAGATAATGATAAGAAGATAAGACTAAAGAAGTTAATACAAATGATTCAATGTCATAATTAAATTAATTTATAATACATATTGATAAATCTAATTGTTTTATGCTACACGAGGACTTTTATCAAAAGACTTCTTCAATCTACAGCAATTTTAAGTGTTTTAGTTAAACTACTAAGTGCAAACATTGCATGACTCAGAGCTTCTTTTATTTCAAATATTTAAAGGTAATAATTGAATAGTTTAAACAAATAAAACAATAAAAATTAATTTTTCAAACAAAAACAAAGGCTAACAAAAATAAGAACAACCTTTCAAAAAAGACCTTGAATTTATCCGGAATACAGAGTTTTAACTCAAACAAAGAATTCGTTAAGTAAACAAGTTAGCAGCAGAAAAGGAAAAGGTAAACCGGGATAAAAAAAAAGGCAAAACAAAACGAGAGATTTCAAGCGCATAGATCTCCGCGGTTGAGTCACAGCGGGAGAGCGAGACGGCAGCGACCAGTGCATCTGTAAAGAGAGAGACAAAACATGTTCGTTAGTTAAAAAGGAACGCCTAGAACCGTTCACCGTGAGCCCAAAACACCAGCGGAACACAAAGCTGTCGCGCCGACACACCTGTTCAGAGGAGAACTGACACCACACTTGAATCAATAGACGAACACGAAAACAGTAAGCGGGACAACACAAGACACGAAAAAACATACGATACGAAACATTTTACTGAACGCCACAATCTCTGTCTCATATAGAAACTGCTACTACTAGACATTATCCTCGATAAAATCCAAGTGACGTTAAATATTGTTTAAGAAATTAATATATAATTAAAATAAAAATTGGCAACAATCAATGAAAAAGTGAACCATGTTCGCGCAGACAGACATATATTAGACAACTTTAATTTTAAACATTAACCAATCTTCCGCCATTAGTCTCAGCAACTTATTATACCGCCGCCAACGACCGTGTAAACAAAATATTCCGCACTGACGATGAACAGTTAAAAAAGTAAAAACTTAATAGAAAAATCGTGTTATTTTGTTTTTAACCTTGATGAGAAGTGATGACTATGCAACAGATGTCGAAGTGATACGCGTGACTCATGACGTTTTTGCATGTACGGGGCACAAAGCGATCACCGTACTAGGCGAACTGTTTGAAACAGATGCATGGCTTACTTTTAGCGCTGATGGAAATAATTTGAACGATGAATTTAGAGTATTATGCAATTTATCTACAAAAATAAACGGCGACCATGTTGCCATTAACAACTATGATTAAAGCCTTTTCTAACTGCGTTAGATACATTGAAGTAATAAAATAAACGTACGTCTAAGTACAATATGCGTTGCATGGCATTCATGTCCAGTCAAGATACATACAGACTTCAATTCAACAATATTGTTGTTTTTAATTATTGATATTTTTGTTTCTAATTGTTGCTATTATTACTTTCATTTATTGATATTATTCATTACTCGTGTTAATATAATTTACGTTATAATTACTAAAACGGCTGTCTTGCCTAGTTATAATCATTTTCATATATACATACAAATATAACACTTAAGTTTACGTCGAATATCTATTTTGTTGAATGTTTATATTAATTCTGTCACGTTATTAAATCTTCAAGTCATCAATATTTCAGCTATACATATAAGAAAGTAGTTAAATCAGTCATGTAGCAAGAAAATTACTTCTACACAAGACAAATTAATAAAATTAATTGCTATTTCATATTGACATGTAATAGTGACTTTCATCTTCCATTTGAACACGAGTTCGCAGACTTTCACATAAGTTTGTTAGAAATCTAATATAATATGTGAGACATAATAATATAATTGCTACGTAAGGTAAAGATTTGATACAGGCTTACGAAATAGGTTTAATAGCGCCAAGTTTCATAATTACCAGATAAGATTGGCCAAACTTCGACGTTTAATTTTTATGTTCCGTCGATTTTCTGTTTTTAAAATTAAAGAATTATGACACAAGCTAATAACAACACTAAGGATAGTGATTAAAGAATCGAATGATGATGAACGCGACTAACATAAATCTACAAAAACAGACGTTCTTGACGGTGACCATTTAAATTTGATGTCATAATGAAACAATCAAAACGTGCAAGAACACAACATCTACGTAGATAAACACGTGCTGGCAGCCTTCATTAATAACTTAGTGACGTCAGAAGGTCGGCACGATATCAGATACATTGCAATTATAACCGGTGCTGATTATAATCTGTTCGAAACACAAAACTTAATTAAAATACATGATGGAGATAAATAAATAAATAAATATCTTGCATATTTAATGTACTCTGGCAAACACACCCTCTTTCCGAAACACAATAAATTGCTTCACAGTATTATTGGGTGTGGCGGTAATACTTTTCGGCGGTAGTTACTTATCACTAATGAACTTATTCGTTTGCCTTTTATTTAGAAAGAAAGAAAGAAAGAAATAATTTATTGTGATAAGTTATATGCAACAAGTAATAAAGTGTGAATAAAGCTTAAGTAAGATTTCTTTGTAATATCAACAACATAATGTAGGTATATATTCTATGGACTATGTCCGAAATAAAGTTGTTATTATTATTATATTATTAAGTAATAATAATTACATAAATACACGTAATCTGCTGCAGCACTACCTAACAAAATAGGTACGCGCTCAGCATATGCCGCGGCGAACCACGGCTACTGGTTTTCAGTACGATCTACGTTGTCTCGCATTTACAAAACGATCATAAGCGTTCACATTAACAGTATTAAATTCAAATTCAAAATATTTTATTGTGTACAGTAGGTGTAAGTGATACAATTATAATGGTATCTCTACGTCCTGCCTATATAAGCGTACAATATTAGGAGCGTTCGTTTAATTTCTTACAGCTATTTTTATCGCAGTCCAATCAGACTTGCGTGATCCGTTCCGCGGAAACAGTGTATTAATAATTTCTTGTCAAGGTCTGCCTTTCGTCGTATAAATGACGGAACGCTTTACTGGTAACAAATCAGTAAAATTTTATGTCGATTGAAGATCATTGTCAAGGTTTGTGGCTTCGATCTGTTTGTATCACTATTCTATATCTTTGAACAGCACAAGAATACTGCCACTGCCGGCCGTCGAACATTGTGTTCACTGAAGCTGCAATCCATAGCCGTAACATCGTATTTCTATTAAAGATGATACGTTACTTTTTATTTAATTTACATATGACAATATATGTAGGTGATCTTAGTCACCCATGAACAACACAAGAGATGTCGCTGCCGGTTTTGAGGTTTTGAAGGGCTCTATATGCGCCTTTTGTCAACATCATCATCTGCGACCCATTATAATTGTATTAATTTCGATCATACGACTTTAGTTTTTGTTTAAATTATTAAATATAGATTATAATGTAATTTATTTAGTATTTTGTGCACTTGAAAGACGTAAGCATAGTCTGAAGTAACTACTGTTGTAACATCTTTGTACCTTGTATGCAAATTAGTGCAAATAAATGATTTTATCTCTATCTTTGTCTATAAACTTATCAAAAATGTATCGGAAGGTAGAGTAGAAGAACAAAAATCAAAGCAGAAGGGGGAAAGCTTCCAACGTTCCTTATAAAGCCTCTTACACATACACTCATAATAATATGCACGACATATCGCGAACTTCTCAAATAACACACGATATAGCCGTCTGTAACACAACCCCGGTGCAACGGTGTATGAGACAATGGTAATCAATGCAATGTGCCACTAACATGACCTTTATTACCATTGATATAGAACATAAAATCGTTTAAATAATATTCGCGACTTGTAAGCATTGCAAATCTCTTTATTTTGGAGTCAGTATGGTATCTATGAGTTACGTAATAGAGCTCATTTTACTTTACGAGAGCGCTATTAGCAAATATTGGACGATGCAAATCAACGGATATTGCAGTCAACTTAAACCTTATGCTGATGTAATAAGGACCATATTTGCTTGTATCAACGTAGGGGAGGTGAAACCGCAGGCTTCCGCGGTACTGTGGATATCTCCTTGCATGGAATATTGCCTGAACGTAATATGTTTGACAGTATGTTATAATGATACGTAATATCAGGAATTTCCGTTGGTTTATGATTTAATATTAAACCTATATGGCTGTTCTGGAATTCTGCCATGGGACTATATTTCCTTGCCTTTGAACTGTACCATATAAAGTTGAAATATTATTATTCATTTTATTTCTTATTGTATGTAACAACATTTCGAAGTATAGAAAATAATGTCTAATCTGAGATATTTCAAAGTTCGTTTGTCGAAGTTAAATCTTTCCCCAAAATTGTTACAAATTAAGTGGCGAAACATGCCCTTAAATAACCCTCGTATATATTAGAAAGCTATAAAATACGCCTTAAAATGGACCATACACCTATAGTGCTAAGTTTTACGTGTCTAATGAAAGGTAATATCAACTTCACCAGAATCAACTCCTTAACTCGAAAGCACCGATATTAAATAAAAACTTGCAACGATGCTGTATCTAGTACCATAATATCTTTATCTTAATATAGATAAAAAAAATGACGTTAAAAGCTCCAAGTTTAAAATAGCCTCATTTAGGCCCTGTGACACACAAGGATTAACAAGACAACGTCTAATAAAAACTCCCAAACATTCGCTCGAGAGATTAATGTTGTAATTCTGTACCCACGCAAATTAGCGAGCGTATTTTAGATTGATGTCTCATCCCCGGCGAATATGCAACCAACAATACATTATGGATAATATATTTATTTATTTATCAACACATTGATTAGTATCAATTGAATATTTACACTAGACTTGTATAAAAAATTATTTAAATGAAAAAAACTAAAATTACTTTGCAAATAGTCATTAGTCAGCTTTCAAAAAGCATAATAAAAATATGTAGATAAAAAATAAGCAACCATAAATTTTGGATAATATTAATTTATCGACAAGTCAATAACATAAAATTAATATGATTTTTATACTGATTTATATAATTAATGTTATTAATAAAATAATATATCAGTTTAAACTAAAAAACTAAAAGATATGTTTGAAAACTGATAGATCGTTAATCCTAATTATCGTGGTCAGGATAATGAGACGCACTTATTAAATTATGATATTGTTATAGCTCTTTGATAATTGTGAAAAGTTTAAATTTAATCTGGCCTCGTGGTGTAGTGGTTAGCGAACCTAACTGCTAAACAGGAGTTCGTGGGTTCGATCCCCACCCAGAACAAATGTTTTTGTGATAAGCATGAATATTTGTTGTGTCTGGGTGTAAAAAAAAAATTATCTATTTAAGTATGTATTTACAAAAAAAACATATTTATGTATGTTTATCAGTTGTCTGGTTACCATAGCACAGGCCTAGCAGCCTAATTTGGGATCAGATGACCGTGTGTGAGTTGTCCCAAGATATTTATTATTATTTATATTTATTTTATGTTTATTATGTTTAGCAGTGGCAAATAATTAATTTTTAATTTTTTTTAATCGGTTCGAGTACGGCTATGAATCGAGATGGTGAGGATAGAACCTCGATCTTATAAAAAGGCACCGAAGACGCGTACGTGTCATCCGGTCCGTCCGCTGTTGTCTAACGGCCGTCTAAATATAAAGCGTGTTCGCCTGCTATCACCGCGAACTATTTGGGTCAGCTGACCTCTTTGCGTCCACCGTCCGATGTGTTGCTATGATTTTTTCCTATTGTCAGTCCTTAACACGGAAATGAATTGAGTTTTAGGCAGACAGTGCTAAGTAGATTTCACTGTCACGCCTTTTTTTACCGTCAATAATAGTTTTATGTGTCAGACAGAAGGTAGGCAAAAATTAATAATACAGCAGCCGTTGGTGTTGTTTAAGTAGGACCTTTGCCATGCCTATTTTTACTGTCTTTTTTTATTGAATAAAAATAGCAAATATGCATTTTATAGGTTATAAGCTCCCGCCCGGGGAAGTACCAACGCCACACCCAAATCTACCGTGAAGCAATTTATTGTGTTTCGGAAAGATGGTGTGGATGCCGGAGTTCGCTAAATACGAGGCGACAATCTTAGACCTCAGAAGTAGAAACGCATCTAAATATTTACGATCTCACAAGGTACTGTCTGAAAAAGCATATGGATGTCTATTGGTTGCAGTGACCACTAACCACCAGGTGGCCTGCACGCCCGTTTGCTACTTGTATTCAATAAAAAATAAATAAAACGTATCTCACGACCTGTGCCCTTGAAATTACAGGCTTATTACAATGAACTTAATTAATTCAGTGTTAAAGTTCTCATTATTTCGAAGGCCGCCCAACCAGACACATGGAAAAAAAACGCAAGTAAATTAGCTTAACAGTAGGTACAGTTCGTTGAACTCACATTTAATAGATGCATATATACATAATTAGTTTAATTTGAGTATGCATAGACGCCAATTTACAGTCATTAAGTTCGGCTAGACGGTAATTTTAATTAATATGAATAGTTAATCATCGTTTAATTGTTTGGATTTAATGTACGAGTTGTCGAATCAGTTTAGGGGTTTTTAAGTGTTTCGTCAACGTCCTTCGTAAAACAATTGTGAAATGACGTGAAATGATAATCATTTCTTTGCATAAATACGGGCATACAAAGATAATAAGCCTTTAGAAAAATAGCCATATACATCTTTCTTTTTTTCACAACTCTCACACGGCCACCTGATCCCAAATTAGGCAGAGCATGTGAAACAATTGAACAATGTAGAAAGAAAGACGTGGTTTCCGGCAACTTTGTCAAGTTATCATCATATCTGGGGAGTATGAATGGATAAGTAACCATAAACGACCTCTGATTATAATCCGTACTGAACCAAGTGGATACTGGAATTTGCAGATGTCCATGGGCCACAGTGACCACTTAACAAAAGGTGACGTTTGCTACTTTAATCAATTAAACAACTTTTCGCCTTCGGAGTACTTGTCTTAAATGTCAACAACGACGGAATATACCAACTAGGAGTACTTTTAAGTAAATGGAAAATTCCAAGAGCTTTCCTCGTGTAGATACGTGACGTTCGGAAAAAAACAAACAGTGAACTAGTATATTATGGGCGAGCGTAGGTGTCGGTTTGAACAGAAACAAATGTTTGAATGTGTTGTTGATACAATGGCAGTGTCTATAGACTACGATGTCCCTTTATTGTAACTAGAGATCGCCCACTGGTCGAAATTCTATCCTAATTCAGTAAGGCTGTATTCAACTAAAGTTAAAATAAAATAGTTATCGTTATGTCTTCACTTTGCTTGCGTCCCTCATAGTCTTTGTGTTGACTAAGATTTTGGGTATCGTGTAGGTTTAAGCGTGTGTAGCTCGGGACCAGAATACAGCTACGGTATCCTCTGCCTGTCGTATGAGGCGACTAAAAGAGGCTTTCGGGGTCG
>DWNH01002282.1:0-10035 GCA_018249895.1 Tiana niger
GATTTTGCTTGCTCTATCTATTACTCTATTTTTTATGCGATATAATATACGTATGTTTGTATGTACGTATGTAACAAAGGTCTAATATATTAGTTTTTTTCTGTAAACATGTTCAATGAAGCTAATGAGGCTAATGAAGCTTGAAAAGTAGTTTAATATTTACTATTTTTTAACTGATATAATTATAGTCTAAAGAATTGTTAAAATATTTATCACGTTATCTGGTTAGGTTAGCTGGGTGGCAAATCGTTAACATGTGTACCTTGTCCAGTAATTTTCATTTGTCAATACGCTCTATAACCTATCATTGCCCATGAGATATAAAAGAAAACAGAAAAAAATTAAAAGTAAGTTACCTTTATGCGGCATCTTCCAGAAGGCTTCTGCCGCCGTGGTGGGTTCCCGCGGCGGCGCAACCAGCCCGCCCACCAGCGTGGTGGCGGCGTGCGCGGGCGCAGGCGCGGCCCGCCCCCAGCCCCCGTGGAGCGCCACCACGCCGCCTTGCCCCCCACTGGTGCCTATCTCCCTAACCTAACCGGGGATAGTCTTACCTAACCTAACTTAAAAATATAATTTTGCAATTTTCTCAACCAGTAACTTTACCTAAAATAAAATAAATTTCTTAACCGACTTAATAAAACTATTTATGTTATTCGGGTAAATGAATTACGATTAATTATTAGACGGAAACCATCACAATCGAGCAATTTAATGCTCCAATCATAAGGCTGGCGACACACTAAGTTTTTCAGTGCGTTATATTGCTAATATTCCCGTACGTAGAACCGATGTATGATAGTCCTTATCGCGAAACCTCGACGCCGTGACCTGCAAAGAAAGATTCACGATTGAAGAAATTTATTGACCTCAAAGCGGCATTAGACAATCGCATCATCAATTACAATCAAGCCTCGCTTACGCTTCTTTGAAAACTTAAGGCCTATCGCCGTCTCTTTTCAACACAAGCCCCAAACATAGGGAAGAAAGAGACGATAAAAGCTAATTGGTAGATGATGCTGCTGAATTGTGTGTTAGTGGAAAGCGCCATCTATTGTTGCATAGTACAAATAGTTGCGCCGTTCGTGATATGATAATGATCGATGAGCGTTGGATAATGAAGAAAGATGGTACGATACCGCGGGCGGAGTACCACCCATCTCGTTGGCAACCGAACGGTAGTCGGAACGTATGTCAATCTGTCGGTGTGTATTTTTTATTGTTTGAATGAGTTGTTGTTGAGGTCAGTACGTTTTTTAAGATACTCTGCACGGTTCGGGTACAGTTATCTGTTTTCAATCTACAGCAGCTGGTAGTGAAAGAATTGGTAAGTTGGGATGATTTCTTGCTTCGTTTTTCTCGTTTTAAATTACAAAATTTCGAAAACGAAAAATTTTATCTTTTATATTTCAAAAATTTAATTTATGTTTTGACTTTTTAGTTCCCTTGCAAACTATGTAAATCTTGTTTTTAACTAATAATTCTTGTTTACTTATTTTTAACTAATTCTATTTCTGTTGATGCTTCCAAAACTTCGGTTGTTACGCGAAAACTTCAGTGCTTTCTTGTGAATTTGTCACTCCTAATCAATGTGGGTTGGAACATCGTAGCAAACAAACTTGATTCCTTGTTTATATTAAAGAACAAAAGACTGGGAATATCGATGCATTAAGTTACTTTCAGTCAGTAACAGACATTTCTAGTCACCGATGTTTTAATATTAAATGACTTACTACGAAGATCTTAAGAAACCGTCCATACCAGTATATTAATTCTACTAATTTTATGCTGAAATAATTCGAAAAGGCTCAAGTAGCTCTATGCCGAGAAAGGTGTTGAATAACTTGATTCAAGATTAGCGTTATAGCAGCCTGAGCAGTTTAAAAATATTTTTAAAAAAGGACTTTTAATTACAATTTTTAAAGCAAAAGATATTTCCGTTTCTCCCATCTACAAGCGTGATAATCAACAAAGCTAAAATAAACCTAGGTAAGTATTTAAAAGGACAAACCTATGACTAAATAATTAGAGTATTATTTTCGAAAATTGGTTTATTTTCGGGTATTTCCGCTAAGTTATTCTCTAATAAACATTTTTTCACGAAAACCTTTCTTCAGCATTTTATTTCTGAAGCCATTGCTGTCCCTTTATGGGCGTGGGCAATACTTCACCACACTGCCTAACAGAGAGTTCTTGCAGTAATGTTTTTCAAAACTTTACGGATAACACCTAGGCATGCTTTCTATACTATGGAGGAAGACTTCACCACAGAGCGAGTAATATTTTTGTAAACTTTTACGAAATCAACATTTTATTCAACGTGGCTTCATAGCCAAACTTAGTCAAACTTCAAACGTATTCTTTGATATTTCTGCTATTTACCAGATTTCATTCAGATTTAACGTACCTAACGTTTGATGAGACACAACTGGTATTATGAGTGACTCGTAGATATCCCGAAAAGGAAGGTAAAAATAAATTCGCGAGAGAATACATTTCTAACGGCATTATAAGTTATAAGCAAATCGGATATCGTTCATAAAAGTCGCAGGTACTCAAATATCGAGACGTGTTTTTGATCTTTTCAAGTTTCAATCGAGTGAGTCGACTTTGATATTCCCCTCGGGCTGGTACAATGGCCTAAGAGTCTGGGGGCCCAAATTGAGACTGACTTTGACTCTAGTCAAAGCGATGTCAAGTGGCCGGCAATAGGATCTAAATTTGCGGACACTACAACTGATCTATTGTACAAATTTTTAACGACATGATCATTCATTTCCTGAACATTACATGTTACACATATAATTACTATTACTATTGCATCGTAAACTAAAATGTATTAATTGCTATCTTAGAAAGCATTGGCTTAAATTAAGAGCTACAGATTTCTACGGAAGTTCATGTTAAAAAATTATTTTATTCAAGATTTTTCCTTCAGCTTTTGTTTTAAAGATGTACAAACCGCTTGATTGGTGTTTTAAAATGATAATATTGTTTTTTTATCTGGATGATTCCGACACATGTTACAGTGTCACTTATTCCTAACATTTCTGTATTAAAATATCAGTGTTTTTATAATTTTTAATTGTCATTTTATAGTAACTATTTGTGTTTATAACGTTCACAGAATGTTGACTCTATCAGAATTATACAACTGTCGGGGAAGAAATAAAGTTAGAGTGCCTAATAAGCTAATGTTTCTCCGTTGTCAGAATTTCTCCATAAATTTCTTTAGGCAATAAAACTCATAGTCGCACTGAAAAGTAAGGATACACGAACAAAGCGAAAGTCGAACACTCCTCGCAGTGGCAACTGACAGCATCATAACAAATATAATACATCACGTCTCATCAAACGTCCACGCTTATCTCGCGATGAGATCAGCGGCGGCCTCAGAGCACCTTATCTGAACACCCGCCTGTATCGAGTTACGAGTACTGTGGAATATACAAAAAGTTGTTTCTAATTAGTATAATTAGGTGTATAGATGCTCTTTAGTGCTGGCGGTGGGAAAGTGCTAATGCTTAGGTCTAGCTCGATTCGTTTTAGTTGAGTGTATGCTGCTCGTCTAATTAAATTGTTAACACTACACTGTAAGTAACGTTGTAGAGTCTAAAAGAATTTGCGTTTAAAAATGATATTAAGATATTCGCAGACGATTGTAATTTATTTTTGTAAAAAAAGGACACGTCAGCAGTAACTATACGGTTCAGGAATGTGATCTACCTATTTATTTTTACTGTAATTTTTTAATTTTTTTTTTTGATCTTAAAATACAATTAGAAATTAAATATTCGTGAAGCGTGATTGTAATTCATTGTATTAGTTTAACTGAAAGAAGATTGATGCCTTGACTTTTAAATCCTAGTTACTTTTTATTTTTGAAGTTGTTTGTTGGTTTTAAGTTCACCAGTTAACAAAAAAGCCCTAGGTTTTGTTAAATAAGGAACTTATTCTCAAGTGGCAGATTATTTGTCACTAATAAAACTTGGACTTAATTATAACTGTTCACGTAATCCTTTTTCATAAGTTTAAATCGGCTGGGACCTGAATTCTGGTCAAAACAATAATTTTTCACTACTAAAGTCACATATTTTTCTACCCAATTCCACTTGGAAACTTTAAATGAAAAACTAATACCACAGGGACAGACCGCAGGCGTAACTTGAATTAAACCTCTTTTACAACTTTTCAGACACGATAGTAATATTACTATATATGTAGATACTTACGTACGCCCACGTATTCTCTAGCCAGAGCCTTTTCAGAAGAGTAAAATATTCTGTGTGTTAATCCAAGTTATAATCTATCTGTGTACCAAAATTCATCTAAATCGGTCCAGCTGTTATTGCGTGATTGAGTGACAAACACCCAAACATACAAACTTTCCCATTTATAATATTAGTAATTTAGTATTTAATACTGATATTAAATACTAGATTACAGAAATGATTGCAGTTGTAAATTCATTTGTATAATATTGCTTAACTAAGGAGGACTGGGCCATATTTGACCATGCTGGTCCATCTATCTTAAAGATATTAATCTAATAGAAAGTTTAGTTGATAAGTACATTAGTTACTACTCTTAACGATTCGTCTAAGGCTTAGCATACTGTACAACCTTGTAGTAAAACATAGAAACCACATAATTTTCATATTAACCAGAATACTGAATTTCTCATAATAAGGTTCATAATTTGTGTAGTTTTAGATGCCAATATATATTTTATTTAACAGCACAGATTATTTAACCATAAATATATTTAGTAGGTGATTGATATATCGATCGTTCGTGAATCAGATAGGCTTCTAATGCACACAAATACGTTTCTTAATATGTCTGTGCTACAAAACTGTACCTATACACATACATACATATGTATCTAGGTAGGTATAGTTTATACTTTAAAGGAAAAGTTACGTAGATCTAAATATTAGTAGATGTTAAAAAAGTTTCTTGCTGTAAGTGGCCGTCTGAGTGCGTCAAAGCCTCCAACTACTTGCAACGTTGTTCGGAACGATTTTTACTTCAAGTTTAGGAAATTTAGCGTTTAAAAGTTTTTATTATTAATTTTTTTTTACATTTAAGTTTTATTAAGTCTATTCTAGAAATCATTTTCCTGAATTTCTACTAGTCTATGTCTCTACATTTATTTTTATAATGTTGATTTACTACTGCGATGAGCTTATTAACAAAATTATCATTTGTAAAATAACATATCTTATAAGAAAAATTAGAGAGATACAGTGATATTAACTTTAAATATAATAATAAAACGAAATACATACCTACATATGTATGTATGTTATTCAATCATTTAAAGTCATTATTGAAATTTAAAATAATTTACTTAAATTATATTATCTATATTATTTCAAGACAGTGCTAAAAAGCAAATGAAAAATATAAAAAAAAAAAATTCACTTATCCCGTTACTACAGTTAGTAAAACAAACTATATTATGTCCAGCTTTAAAATGCTTAGTAAATGTACCTAAATGTTAGCAAATGTTAAAAAAGGTAAAAATAAAAGTTTTCCGTTGTAAGTGGCAGACTAAGCTTCAAAGGCCGCGCCGCATGCAAAGCACTCTACCGTACAAAGTCTCTACCTAACGTTTTAAACTCTACCCTAGCGAAGATTTTGGTTGTCGACATATTTGTTATTCTAAGAACAATCTCGTAAATGAATGTGATTTTTTGATTGTTACTTTGTTATTCATGTTTAGCAGCTCTACATTTCTTTGTTGAAAAATACTTTTATATAAAGTATGAGATACTTTTTTATTTTGGCTTTATCTTTATTAAATGTCACGCTAAACATTTAGAAGGCTATCAATGTAGAAATTACAACAGATTATGAAAATACCATTAGTTTGGTAGGCCGCCGCCCGGGGAAGTCGCCGCGGGAACCACCGCCACACCCAATTCTACCATAAAGCAATTTATTATGTTTTAGAAGGAGCATGTGGTTGCGGGGTTCTTTAATTACGAGGCGACCTCAGGTAGGACTAACACACTGCCTTGACTCGCAAGTGGGTGTCCATAGATTGCAGTGACAACTTAACATCAGGTGACCTGCAGGCTCATTTGCTCCTTTTATTTAATAAAAAAAAAGGTGTCAACAACACCCTCTTTCTGAAACACAATAAATTGCTTCACGGTAGATCTGGGTGTGGCGGTGGTACATCTCCTGGCTGCAGCCACCTATTACAACTTATAATTCCGTTTCGTATATCCGTCTAAAGAAACAAAAACAGCAAGTCAAATTCACCCAGAATCCATTTCACCGCACTAAACGTATTTCCATGAGATCTCTTAAAGATCGGATGTCTGGCGGTTCCGTCGCACACCTCATTAGTTTCCACTTTGATTCAGCGTCGTTACTCGGTTCGCAGGTGCTACTAATGCTTCGCTCTTTACTCAAACGAATAGATTTCCTAATCGAATTCCTGCATTTATCTTAAACTAGCCTATTTGGGCTGCGTTTATAGGGAAAACAAGATTTATTGTTCAAGGAATTGTGAATGTAGAGACGTCTCTTTTTATCTTTGGTTTGCATATTGTTGGATTTTCGAAGATTAGGGTTTTTTAGTGGAATGACAACTATTTATAAATCCATAAATCTGATAATAAATGATATCAGTAAGGTTACTTAATTAAACATTAAATATACAAACTAAACAAACTTTTGAACATTATCAGAAGCAGAATTAAAACTGCTAGGCTATTTTATAGCCTAAAATACCCTAGCAGGCTTGCTACCTCAAAGAGGGGCGAGGTGAACTATAGACATACCATTGGATCCCTGGTATGTTTAAAGTAAAAAATGGTATTGCTACTTTATTCACAGACACATAAATGACGTAAGTAATGAATTTGCTCTTAAATTGGAAGTAAATAAAAGAAATTCGGTTACTTCTAGCTGTAATAAACAGCTTGCAACTCAGATTTAGTTCAGGTCATTGAAGTCGAGACTATATTCAACTGGCGAAAATTAATAAACGAATAGTACTATAAAGATAACTATGTCCATGAGTTTCCTGCTAACATGATAGAGCGATATAATGAAACGTTGAAGTTCCGACTGTTCGATTTTCGTCACTTGTAAACAACTTTTTAAAAATTTTCAAACGGCAAATCATAACTTTAGGTTATAATATAAATAATACACGTTCAAAATACATGTAGTTTGTCTTGTGTGTGTGTCTTGTTTCTATAACCTATTATAAAAAACCTTTTACTAATGTTAGTCTGTTAAATCTTGATTTTTTATACTGTTACATACAAATGATGAACCTATAGAGTTCGTTAGTAACGCTGCTTTTGACCGCTGTTTCGTGTCTATGCTCAAAAAATGACATCAAAGTGCCTTGCACGCACGTGCGTCCCGAATAGCGTGCAACAAAACATATACCTATTTCCCGGAGTGCACTTACCCGTTTAAGTTTCAACCGTCAAAGGCGCTCTTCCTTTTCACTGCGTTAAAAAAAATAAAAACAGGAGCGGGGCTCTTTCAGTACGCTGTATACTTACATAATTAACAGTGATGTGACGTTCACAAAGTTTTAGAGTTAGTACACGAATGCGGCGCTTAGTGGGTTCTTTGAATTGTCAAGTGTCATACATTCCGTTTGATGTTCTACTTTTATTTTATACAATTCAATATACACGAAAATAACCACGCGTTTATAATTTGTGCCGACCCCGCGTTCAGACTGCATCCCTGCGACTGACAGGTTCCAATTATTTTTTTTTATTTTAAATTCTGTTGCATGAATTCAAGTGTATTTAGAATTGGAGTCCAACTTCCAACTATAGGCACGTTAAATAAATTTTTCGTTTCTTAAACTCGTTTCATTCCGATAGTCACAATAATTCGTTACTCGATAATTTAAAATAAACTTTCACAGACTTTAAGATTAATAAAATTTCCTGCAGTATGCTTTTATTTTTACTGATATCTCTTTTATTATTTTTAATAGATGTTAAAGGCTTTTAAAAGATAGATTCATGCATTAAAAGACGAGAGGAAATCGTTCTGGAATGAATGATTTTTATACAGCTTTTAAATAAATATAATTTGTATCAAAGAAAATCTTATATAATTTCTAAAAATGTTATCGAAATCCATTTAGCGGTTTCGCAACCTATTTGTAACAAAAAGGCAGACGTAAGATAGGAATTTTAAAAACGATAGCATTTTAGGCCTCTTTAAAAGGATAATCCATTTAATTCAATTTCAAATTCAACTTAGTCCTTAATGTCCTTCTATTGTTTCTGTCCTTAATCTAGCTGTTGATTAAAATACAAAGCACTTGATTTGAATGTATCTACACATCTACTCTATTTCTCTTCCACACAACATCTTCTTTAGGTATAATAACGACCCATGTGGTGTAGTGGTTATGCCGGTCCACCATTCGAAGGGTCCTGGGTTCGATGCCCCGCGGGGCAGAAGTTTAAATATTGATTTTAGGTTTATGTTCTCGGTCTGGATGTTAGTGTAATTTTCTTTGTGTGTGTCCATGGTACCCATGACACAGGATCATAGAATCCTAGTATGGGACGATGAGTGTGAAGCGTTAAAATTGGTTGCCTGGGAGAGATCGCTTGTTCAGTGATAAGGTAAGTTGTACTGCCAATGTAGAATAAAGATAATTTGTTGTTAATTATTAACCTTGATTTTAATAATACAGACAGACTGCAGACATACTCGTATAATAATACTAACAGAATAAAATTAACGTGACTAATTTTATTATTAGATAACAGATAAATAGAATGCCACATTTTATTGTACTATTTAGATATTTAGGTAAGAATACCTCTTGGTTAGCGAACCAAACTGCTACGCTGGAAGTCGTGGGTTCGATTCTCACACAGGATAAATGTTTGTGTGATGTGCATGAATCTTCACGTATGTATCGTTATCCATATAAGTATGTATTTAAAAAAATTTATGTGTGTTTATCAGTCGTCTGGTTACCATAGCATAGGCTAAGCCTAGTTTCAGATCAGATGGGTGTATGAGTTATCCGAATATATTTTATTTATTTATTCATTTAATTTAATACTAAGGTAGAGACGACGATAATAACCATATTTCACGGACTATAAAGACATTTTTCTTAACTATTGCTACTAAAATGTACTAGACGTCAAGTTTATAGAAATTAATTAGGACATTGATCTAGCAGTTCGCTTTATCTGTATCGCCAGCAAAAAACAGCGGCTAACGATTCGTTACACCGATTCAAAAGTAACGTGTAACGTTAGCATAATAAACGCTAAAATTAATGATATTTGAATGACTGAATGAAAGAAAAATAAGTTTTTCTTTTTTAACTATCTTCATCTCTTACTGTATATACATACATATGTATTTTAGGTATATAATAATAATATATGATATTTAATAGTATTGTAAATTAACCTTGTAAATGAAGTTTTCGATCAATAATATATATACATATGTATGTAGTTATTGGTAATCATTTTTACTTATACGAGTATTGCAAATAATTAATTAAAACCTCTTTAAACTAGACATATTGTAAAAATACGAGTCAAATAATGAACATCAAAACTTTTGTGACACATTATTTTCTCTTATTCATTGAAGTTTTTTATAAAACGCCTGCTAATATTTTTATAAAAGTGTAACGGCTCCCGTGAACCTCAAGATGTTTATAAAATGAATATTATCTACAATCGGTACAAAAGGTGACATTTTAATTTATCTGCTATCTCTAACGGTTGTCATTAATTAACACCACACAATTGCTTTATTTCTACTGCATTCACATTTTCACAAGATAATTGTAACTGTTATATAGATGAAGCTTGATTATTTAGAAATCATACGATTGTTTCCTTTAATGTAACTCTTGCAATTATCATATACATAGTTAGTTGTTATCTACAGTTTTGACATGTACTAAAACAAGTGTTTGACATGTTGATGTTTATTACACGATGTCGTTGCCTGTAAGTGCTCTAACACTTACCAAGTTACTACCCTATATTATATTATGTA
>DWNH01002283.1:0-10034 GCA_018249895.1 Tiana niger
GATATTGAAGAAAAACAGCCAAAGAGCATGCAGGCCACCTCGTGTTAAGAGGTCACTGCAACTCATGGACATCTTGCAACTTCAGGCAGTACCTCAGTCGTAGCTGAAATCGCAAATAGAGGCGTTGCTACTTCTGAGGACTAAGGTGATCGTCTCGTTTTTAGTGAACTTCGGCATCCACACCATCTTTCTGAAACACAATAAATTGCTTTACGGTAAAATAGGGTGTGGCGGTGGTACTTCCCCAGGCGGCAGCCTACCTATAAAAATAAATACAAAATATTAAAATAAACAAAAATAGTATGGTATATCAGTTTACAAATCGTCGAATTAATTTCTTATATTGAATTAAGACACCTAATTAGATGCAAAACAATCTAAATATTCAAAATGTGGAGATAACAATGAAGTGAATTAACTCAGTGACGGTAAACAAAATGTGTATAAGTAGATATGTACAAACCTGTTTTCTCAATAGATACCGTCAGCAAATAGGAAAACCTAGTATATTTATACCTAGTACAACCTAGTACATATATTTTTATTTAGGTACTTTATGTAAAATCGAAATTATTTCATAATCTTTATACACTTTCCGACTTCTACTGTTAACCTTTTATATAAGTTTTATGACCCAACCCGCACTTGGCCAGCGTAGTGGACTGTGGCCTAAATCCTTCTCATTCGAGAGGAGACCCTTGCCCAGCAGTAGGACTATGATGTAAGAATGAATTAATGTAAGATGCAAGAATATGCTGGAGTTTTATTAATAGTATGATATAAAAAGGTATAGGTATAAAAAGTAAGTTTATATAAAAGTACGATCCTACAAATCAAATTCTTATTAAATTATCTAATTAGATTAACTAAGAGAAAAACAAATAAGTGTAGAAATACTTGAGTTATACCTACAATATGTAATTTTATAACTGACAAAATAACAACAATAATATGCCGACTCTACATATAACACATCCACGGACTTGCTCCAAGATGATGTTATTTAAGATGAGATCAATTTTATTGAGATTTATTCTGTGAACATGCCTCGTGTCGATTTCGTTCTTTGTCTATAAATTATCGGCTTAGAATTCGGTCGATGATTAATGAGAATGTTTAACCGAATATTGTGGAGGTAAACTCTTTTTGTTAATCATTTCTGTTTACGTTTAGAATATGAAGATTTTAATAGATTTTATACTCAATTTATTTAGGCTAAACTGAACTATTACTAACTACAAAACTGATTAAAATTTTGTTTTATCTTTATTTTATGAATTTTTGCCTTTTAAACACAAAATTATATTCTTACATATTTATTTATTTATTCACACTCAAATTATACTAAGATTACAGAAACCCTTAATGCGTTAGTAAATAATTCCTTATTAACTAATAGTTAGTAAACAAATATAATCCTAAATATTCACACTAATTAATGTTAATTAAGCCAAATCCTCATAATTTGCTGAAAATTAATAAATCAATGTCAAATTTTTCCAAATAAATAATGTTTAATCATGTTTAAATAATAATATTAATAAATATATACAATGCCTTACAATCTATTTAAATATAATGCCACATTCTATTTCTCTATTCTACATATTGTATTTAGTTTTATTTTGGATTTCTAAAATTAAATATAAACCAGATGACGTGTTTATTACAAGATGTCGTAAATTGTCTCTATATCCGGAGGCAGAAAATAGAAGTTAACTTCATCAAAGATTCCATGTCTCGTCTCGCTACGGACGTTACCTACATAGCAGACGCCATCGCGTTATACCTATGCGTATAAGTACTTTGTTAGTAAAATTTCTGCGTAGGTATTCTGTAATTAAATATAAAATAACAATAATAATATCTTTACTTTATACTGTTGTCCATATGTTTAGTTAGTTAAGTTTCTTAATAGCTATGTTAATAATACGAGACCAAACACACAGGGGTTATTATAAGAAAACTTAGCATATTTTAGTAAGAAAATTACATCTACAAACAAAAGAAACAAAATAAGATAAAACTTAGGCTTAAGATGCTAGGCACACAAACGCTTATTGGCGCATGTGAGCACTATTCCAGCTGACCCAGAGAGGGTTGTCCAGTCTGTACGCCAATGAGTACGCAAATATGATTTTTATTTAAAAATAAGAAGTACTGGGGAGTAGAGTCCATAGACCTCAGGCTGCCGTCACCACTTAATATTAACTGGTACACTAAATGCACCTTCCTTCAGATAAGAAAATATTTAACTGATTTCCAAAGTTAAGCAACGTTGACTGCAGTCAGGTGTTAAATGAATGACCTATAATTTAAAATTTGGTGGTCATTTCCATAATTCGGAAGTTTTTTTTTCTAGGATATGATCGGATTAACTATAAACTAACTGACGTAAAGTCGTGAAAAATAGATACTTCAACCCTTTTTAGAAGTGGAAGAACTCGACATCGTCGCGGAGAAAAACTGAGGGCTATTAGAAAAAAATATTTTCAGAACAGAAATGAGAGATGCAAGCTCAGAAACAAACAATCGCGTTTAAGTTACTTTTATATAAAGTACTATAGTAGGAATAATTCTATATTGCTTCACGGTGTCGTGTTAAATGTAGAGTAAGTATGAAGCATCATACTTATAAGGCGACCTCTAATTAGACCACCGACTGCGACTTGCCGGTAACTGAACTATTACATGCATAAACCGCGCATTTACTGTAATTAGATAGGTTCTTGCAAAAAAAGTGAGCGAAGCATACCACCGGATAAGGTTCTATGTACCAGAGACCTATCTACTATTAAATATTTCGCACTATTTAAATAGTTCGCACCTTCATGTTTATTGTCCCAGATCTTTTTTAATGCGTATTTCATACGGGAACATTTCATAAATAAAATAATGAAATTCATCAAAACTACGATATAACATCATTACAGTAAAAAACTTTTTATAAACCGAACACATTCCTATAAATAAATTAATTTTGGCAAGTAGAGCTATCTTCAATACAACACAGCGATACGAAAGAGACCGCATGCCATCTCTCTCTCTCAGCGTCTTTAAAGACTGAAAAGCTCCATAGATGGCAGTAAAATCGCTGCAACAGCTTCAAGCGGCCACTACTGTCGCCATCTAGCGTAGAATAACCGAACTTTTATGGCACGTTTATCGAAGAGGGCTCTTCGGCAGCTCGTAAACGATTTTATGAGCGCAACTCTAGTCTCGATATTACCCGACCGAGTACGGTTGGGAATGCAATATTCGGTGCTCCTGTTGAGCGGTGGAGTATTCAATTCAACCGGTGTTCATGGGCTTTTATGTGCGATTCAAGGTGCGATTGGATGGCGTGCTCGAGCGTTTATTTGGCTTTATTGTTGGGGTTTGTTTATGTGATTGCTGTTTAACCAACTACGGGGTTTTACATGCTTTTGTTATGATTATTATGTTGTTGCGAATAATGAAGAGCATCGTACACAACTACCTGTTATTTGCGGGAAATATTCAACGACTCGTTTTTATATCAAAACCGAGCATTGTTTTCTGATTGAAGATACAGCCACACTGTTTATTGGAAAGTTGTAATTTGTTTTCAAATGTAGTAGGCGGCTACAAAGTTTGAATTAGATAGGTACCTACCGAACTCAATAACCATTTATCAGTGATTTATGTTTGAGTTTTCCCCAAAACGTAGCCGTGAAAAAGGCAAATCATAAATAAGATCCGATTCAAATTTGTAGAAGATGCTATCGGTATGATTTGTAGGCTCGCACCCGAGAGCGTTTGTCTAGTGATGCGCTAATTGCTTGAATTGGTATCGATATTTAAAATTTGTGAATATATGCCTATTGTTTACGTGATAGTTATGAATGACTTTTTTAAGTCCTACTATCGGTCACTGATCTCTCTCTATAAATGCTACCTAGAGCTTTTTTTTTTTTTTTTTATCGTCAGGAAATATGCTACCTAGAGCTTACACAGCCAGGCTAGCTCCAGTAAGAATTAATCTTAACTGGTAGTATAGCGCTACATGAATTGCATACCTATCGTCATGTTATTAATATTTTATTTTTACTTTTGTAATTTTTTAAACAGAAATTTAGATATGATGTTACATCATATATTTAAATTTATAACCTTTTTTAAGTTAAGAGTTACGCAACTATAGTGAACAGTTGCGCACCTATAAGTGCCTATAATGTTTGTGAATGACGATTATCGACTGTGCTTATAAAATGTCGCATCACTAATTATAATTTTGTTGCTTTGTAAGCTTATATTATTTTATTGTGTTCGCTATCGTATAAACTTTGGGATCAAAAATAAATTATAATGTGTAAGCGAGGTTCCATTAAACAGTAGGTATTTAGGCGATCCCTGTGGCGCAGAGCTTTCCATAGGTAGGTACTTGTTCGATTCTCAAAACGACAGTTTTCTTTTTCGGTATTTCTAGGGCTACATAGAAATACCGATACATGTAAACAACATTATTTAAGTATATAACTATACCTATTTACTTCATTATATTCTTACTTGCATTTATCTTTATACCATGTGATTTTTTGTTTCCAATAGTAGCCATAATATTCATGAGTAAATTTATAAATTTTCACTTTTTATTTAAACGTAACATTTATTACTCTCAGTTTAAATTAAACACAGATAATAAATGTATACGTAAAAAGCTGAACATCTTTAGATATCAGCCAAATAAATAGGAATTTTCGCAGCCGGTGTTTTATTCGCTAGATAGAGGCTGTTACGAATTTAAATGAGCCGAATAAACATAGGCGCTTCTATAACATAGATAACCGGAAACTGCCGAAAATGGGCCCGGCCTGGCACGACGCTACGTAGCGATGACCGAAACACAAGCGATAAATAATCATTAATTTAAATTCGATACTCACACACGCATTGCGATATCGCAATGATTTAAAGCATTGAAATATTTGTCATGCTTAATTCAAACAGTGTAGATAGCCTTATTAGAAATTAAGTACACGACCTTCCTAGCATGGCGATCTTCTATTTAACAGTGCTTAGTGCAGTCTAATTGGAATTATTTTAATGGTAATTTTTTTAAAGTAACTGTAATTTACTGAGTTTGTATTGACATGTGCGTGGGAAATAATGTTATAATATTAAGGATTCTATATTCTCAAGAATACCTTTGTTAATGCTTAGGTATTCTATTACAAGCAGACAGTCATTTATTTTTTTGTTCGATTACCTATTTATATATCGAGTCGATCTGTGTGCCACATAATGTATTAAATACCCAGTGACATTACGTGCCACCCTGAAGGTGACAAAGAAATGATTTGGCCGACAAACATTTTTTGTGTAAAGCACATTCCCCAAACAATGCCTTATCTGTCCTAAAATGTGATTTAACAGATAATTTTCAGAATAGATTACTTCCAAACATAGCTTGATTTATGTCTGGACATAATGTAAATTGGTAGGTGAGCATCAGAATGAGGAACTACATTTATTTTCATTTACCTCCATTTGTATCGCGGCTCCACGTGGAGATTACGTGATTTAACAAAGGGAGTGCTATAAATCTCTGAAGCCTGTCTTAGTAGGCTTTGTGGGCATTTTTGATATGTGCCTTTAAAAGCTTTTTTCTGTATTTAGATGAGAGTTCATTGTGTAATTCATTAGAGTGAGGGTAGGTCGCCGAGGAGCAGTGCCGCCCGCGGTCGATATCAAGAGATAACGCGCTATTTATTGCCAACCAATGAGATGTCCAACAAGGACGTGATATTTAAAACAACTTACGAATTAGCTGCTACAAATAAGAGCAGAGTATAATTATACTAATAACTTTACAATTTTGTTAAAACTGTGTAGACAATATTTTCAATAGAATTAAAAGGCCATTTCGAGGATATAGGTACATTTATTTTGTGACTTTAATAGAATTGTAAAGGAAACCATTTCAAACCAAATTAATGGAACCATTTTTCGTTCAAATTAATACATTTAATCAACAATTTCAAGAACTTCGAAGCGTAATCTTATCAAAAAATTTTACCAAAACAAAAATTGCTACGCGTAGGTATGTATGTACCTACCTACCTACACCGTCCTCGTATTTATCGCGTTACTCGTCATTTCAATTCATTAGCAGTCTGATCACGTGTGGGCCATCATTCGCTTTTACAAATGACTAGACAGTGCTGTGGTGAGGTGTGATTTTGATTGCACACCAGTTTTGTGATAAACTGGTAGGTACTGTGTTTATTCAATTATTAGCGTTTGACCTTATTTATAAACCATGTAACGTTTCCTATTATTAAATCATTGCCCAGGGTTATCAATGAGCTTATTTAATGCAAGTGCATACCTCTAGATTTATTTCTATAAAACATTTTTTCTTCCTTACTTTAAGCAGTATAGTGTTATCACAGAAATATTATCTCAGATATCTCTAATAGTATAGTAATGATGTATTTCAAATGCACACACAATTACTTTATTACAATTTTTTATACACATACAAATAACTAATATTGGCACTACCTAATATGATTCTTCTTGTTAGATAAATATAAGTGGGTGGTCCTATAAACTTGAAGTCACATTGTCTATTCTTGAATCGAACTTGCGATTTGCATCAACAACCTACTCAGCATACATATTCGCCAAGATAGGTAAGTAATTAGCACTCGTGTCGATATCGATATTCGCATCAGGCGCTTCATTAGTTACCGCTTCCCTTGTCTATGAATTGTATAAAACGGTATAAAAAACATTGTTCCATATCATTTTTTTAAGAAAAAACAGCTATTTTTAAATCAGGTTTAATAAAGAAGCAGGGCAATATTTTACAGTGTGGAACTGTGGAGCAAACGTACTGACCTGACCGACCGCCAGCCGAGTAATACGTCACGGCTAGACAGTTGCCCCCTCCCTTGCTCCCAGAGCTCCAGCTTAATGTTAGACGGAGATATCCGTATAACAAATAATGTACGAGCGATAAAGATGGCACGAGATCGTGAAACATGGCGCATAACGCCCCTTGATTTATTGTGAAGTGTGCCAAAGTTCGAATTGTATGTATGCGTGACGCTCTGTCCAATTTTATACCACGTAAATCTTTAATAAGGAAGGAATCAAAAACGGTTATATCAGATGTATTCACGTACGTGCAAATAAACTGTTAAATTATTCGGAGTAAATTTTGAGCATGAATAGCTATAAATATTTAACCCTGTTTCATAACTTTGCAGTCATATAAATTTAAATTGACCTCATGCATTAATTTCAGCTGCCATTGCCATCGATTGTCTATAACAGAGAACAAAGCGGTACGTTGTATATTAGCTATATTTAGGGCCGAACTGGTGTTAACATGCGTAGAAACATAGAAACGGTTATTGAAACTGTCCCTAATAATCTAATAAGTAATAACAATAGAATAGGCCTCGTGGTCTAGTTGTTAGCGAACCTGACTGCTAAACGGGAGGTCGTGGATTCGATTCCTACCTAGGACAAATGTTCGTGTGATGAGCACTAATATTTGTTCTGTGTCTGGGTATAAAAAAATATACATGTACATATATATTTAAGTATGTACCTACCTACTTATTTAAAAATATTTATTTATGTTTATCAGTTGTCTGGTTACGATACCACAGGCTCTGCCTAATTTGGGATCAGATGGCCGTGTGTGATTTATCGTATTATATATTAAGATATTTATTTATTTATTTATTTAATGTCTTTATTTATTTACTATTTATTTATTTTTTATTTATTTATTATTTATTTATTTACTTCTGTAACAAATAGTACATTAATATCTATGGACTTAACATTTTAATATTTAAACGAATAATAAATACAAAGGAGCTAGTAAGGAATGGTTTTGAGTCTTCGAATGGACTGACTTGCGCTGACTGAATCGCGTGTCGTTAGAATTCATTTGCGTTGCATTAAATATGGTTTATGACTATTTGCTACGTTAAAACTCTAGTTTAAGTAGAAACTTATTTGCGCAAGTCCTGTAGTATGAACCCTACAGGACATGCAATTTGTAACTGTAATTGAAGTTTTATTATTGTAGAACTAGGTATTAAGTATTTGAGTCCACTTACCGGTTTTAATATGTATTATTTAATTTTATAATATCTTATTTAAGCAGATAAGTATTATAACATGATTGCATTTATCCTATTGTCCCTTGTTTTTTATCAGTTATTAAAGATGTACCTATATTGATACAACAAAAGGATAGTCAGTATTGTTAGTTATAATAAAATTGTAACAAATAACGCGCTCCTTATGATGTCTTTTGTAAATAGGATAAAAACAAACTATTAATATATATACATAGGTACCTACTAATGAATTAATAAAAATTTTAATTTTTATAATTAAAGATTAATTGTTAGTATAAAATCGAATGTAGGTAGTATTAAAGTACCGTATGGACCAGAATTACAGTAGATAATCAAAATTACTCCCTGACTCTACATTGAGCCTTTTAACTCATCTCGACTGCGTTACACTAAACCTCGATTCTCACAAAGTATTTACGCCCCTTAGTTGCGTAACATGAACTTTATTGCTTCATATAAAATATGAAAAGTCGTCGTCATTAAGCGGTTGTTAGATGGAAGCAAAATGAGCAATTTGCTAAGTAAAATGTACGACGTAGGTACAGTACGGTGGTGCCGTAAAGTTCTCCGTTTCTCGCTAGGTGGTCCTTACTCATGCTGCTGTTATTTATTGGTCGACCAGACCAACAGCTCACATATATTCGGTAACATCTGTCAGGATCCTATTTATCTCGGATGAATATACTTCAATTGTTATGTAACCTAACATTTTGTTCATAGGAACATTTATTATTATCGAATTTACGTTTTCTTGCCGTGCCGGTGGTACTTCCCCGGGCGGCAGCCTACTACCAGTAAAATATACCTATAAGTAATATAATATTTATTATCAAACTCTACATTTTCATATACAAGTTATATACCTACCTATAAATATATCATTTGTTGCCTATTGGCCGAAATTCGAATAAAGCCAAGTTCCATCAAACTCTATCTACTAATCTTCTTTCCAACTACCATCTACTAATATATAAAACAGGAATTTAAAAAATATGTATGACAAAATCTGAAACATTTACATAGAAGACTTACCTGACAAGACAGATTTAGTGCGCCTGTGAGATAGAGTTCCTGTATAATAGCAGAAACATGAGTACCGAATTTCGCAGTAAAATTTTTTGACCGCGCCATAATTATATTTGGTGACAAATTGAGCCTGATAGTAGGTGTGTTACGAGCGGGCATTGTTCATCCGATGACAAATAATGGCAGATAATACCACACTATCGGGTGTTCGCCGCGAATTTAGCACTATGTTTCGAGCCAATATTCCACTTGATAATAAACACGACTCATAAACCTATACGTACTCGTATCATACAATTGCAGCTCTATCTGGTTATTTTTAAAGATTTTATTTTATTGCAATTGCTTTGATAAAACTGTTTATTTTTAATTATAAAAAATATTTTATTACTTGAAAGTAGATAAGAACAATCAATTCATGCGTAGTTTCGCTATTCTGATATATGTATATTGCTAAATAAATGATGCTGTTATGCTTATAAACTATCTTGAGGTAGGTGCGAATTTTACAGAGCGTAGATACACATAGTTTCTTATTCTCTTAAGGGCTAAAAAGGGAGAAACCATTAATATTTTCTCCGTTTTCGAAGGGTTAAGACTTATTCCTGTTAACTTACGCTATAAAAGTTTCTTTAACTTCTGAGTCTGGAATCTAAATAACTGATAATGTCTATATAACTTGGCACATAGCCTATTGCTGTCAGTGAGTAAATTAACTAATTCGATATTGAACTGGCTACGCAATTTATTTTCAATAGAAATGTAGTGGTATTATTTACCAATACCTACCGCCACAAAATATATGGCAGGCCATGTTCGTAGTAATTTAAAAGCGATATTGAAAATACAGAAGTACGGACTGTGCTATTAAAATTTTATGTC
>DWNH01002284.1:0-10034 GCA_018249895.1 Tiana niger
TATGTATTTAAAAATATTTATGTATGTTTATCAGTTGTCTGGTTACCATAGCACAGGCTCTGCCTAATTTGGGATCACATGACCGTGTGTGAGTTGTCCCAAGATATTTATTTATTAATAATAATACTTGTTTAAACTACTTTAAATGTGGCAAGTATCATGCGTTTATACCAAGCGAGTTGAGTTTCTCCGCAGATGCCATTGACATTGAGACGGTACGCTACCACCAATTAGAACTTACAACAACGACACAGTCAACGGTAATGGTCGATTCGTCACAGTTTTAACACCGTCTGTAACTGTTTCGCTAACTTCTTTAATTACTGTTTGCTTAATGTTTTTATCTACCTTCTAAGCGGTCACTTCGTGTATAATTGTCGTTTTTGTTGTGTGGCGCGGTAATTGAAATTTAGGTTTTAAAACCATGAAATTTTTTATTATGTCGTTTACTCGAAAACGGTAAATATTTTATGGAGAATTTCACACACATCCTACTAACTCCGGTGGTCTTGCACTGTATGCTCGTGTATATACCGTCGCTACGATACGAACAAAAAGTGAAACCGGTAATGACGGCCGAGCGTCATCTGTTGTCTGCTCCCTTGTGAACGCATCAGTCATAGTTTCCGTTTTGTGTTTTGTTGTTTTATGGTTTGTAATCTTTCCTTTAGATGTTTACTTCAAATATTCTCTGTATTCCTAAACAGTTTTGTTAGAGTAACGTATATTGATGATTTGTTAAAAACTAATATTTGTTTGGCATTCCTCCCACGATTAATAGGCTTATTGTTTTTGCCTATTGTATTTGTGTTCTATAAAACTCGTACCGCTGTTCTGCTGATATGGGTACCCGACAATCAATCGTTGAACATTAAAGTGAAACTAACTATTATAATAGGCATACAAGGCTAATTAAAAATAACTGTGGAGTAAGGACAAGAAATATGTTTCCTCGAATACATATAGGTATGACAAAAAAATATATGGCAAAATGATGAAGTCAGGTTGCAAAATATGACTAAAATTAAAAAGTAAATTAATAAATTAACACACTTAATAATCAGTGTTTTTCATAATTTCAGTGGAGAATTTCAAATTGTTTTGTAAACATTTGCTTATAGTGAACAAACTCTTGTATATACCTTGCCAATATACAGTTCAGCAAAATTAATTTTCTATGTAATATTTTGTACCATTCTTGTGGTATGTGTCTGTTTGTATTTCGCCAGCAGAATAAAATCGCATAGTTTCAATAGGTAAAGTTACGTTCTCGTCTAAGAAAATTACATTTTATACACGGATCGAAGCCATTCAATGTAAGGTACGAGCCCCTTTCAGAGAAATTCCACGAACAATGATGGGGTTAACGCTCTAATTGCAGTTCCAATAGTGTAATAGGTTACAAGTAACTGGTTTGTATTGCAACATTCATGCAATATATCTGCACTGATCGCCCGTATCGGTCTAAGGAATTTCAATGAAATTTAGACGATACCCTTGTACGTACTGAAATGTTCATTTCTTCAGATATCAAGTCTCTAAGATTCATTTGTAGTATCTGGAAATCTACGTTTGATAAACCGATCTAGATCGCTTTTCTAGAATTTGTTTTGTTATATTAGTATTTTGTTGTTAAGTCGAGAATTTATATGCTGTACTATACAATACTACTTATACGGCAATAAAAAGTACGATAATTCAGAATCTATTTGCATTTTTCATACGTCAAGTTTTATTTTCAAATAACTGACAGAAAGTACTGTATACATTATTTAACCAGTTCTTTTGAAATTCATGTACGAGGCTATCGGGTTAACCAACTTTTGGAATGCGGGTTAGTTTAAGGTAGCCTGACGCACTGCCGTGGCGAATTTCTACGCACCTGTTGTTGTTTTTTATCAGTTAAAAGGCTATTGACTTTACATTTTTAGTTAGCGGTGCTTCTATTTAAGCTGCTAAATTACACTGTACCCGTCGTCTTAATACATTTTATTGTTGTGATACGTAAATAAAAAGATCTTGCATAATGTATTAGACTTGACTCAATCAGGTCCTCTCGCGCACTCGTATCGCAATGCTTAACTAATCATTAGGGAATTAATTAACATTGTTTATCATAGTAACTACAGCTTGAGCTATGTAAGTAGTTGTCCCACCACAAACGATTATTTCATAAAAAAAAAGTAAAATGTTACAAAAACTGCACGTTGTTGCCACAATTGTTCATGTCAACCGTTTGTTTATCGGCATTTATGATTGTGATAAAGCCTTTGCTTTCTTTATATCTTTAAATTATCTTGGGCAACATGCAATAAAGTAATTATCTAAAATGTCAACAGGTTATTAAACTATGTTCCAATATTTTGTTCAAACTTTTATATTTTATTATATTAAAATTACGTGTTTTATGGACATCAATATAATTTTAAAATGAACACCAAATAAAGCTTAGTACTTAATATAAAGGCTAAGAATTAGGTATTAATGTCTCGCCAGTTACAGTTCAATTTAGGAAAAGTAAATACAATTATCTTCAGTTATCGGTTGATGTCGGAAATTAGAAGTTCCCATAAATCCCTGGACATAAGCTATGATTATGAAAAAGAAGTTAGCAGCTTGAGTACATGTGTGTTTCAGAGAGTTGAATGATTCATTTCTTTGTAATGCTGGTGCAATGTTCTGCTCATTATTCATAACAGACGCTGCAAATATTACAAAACTTAATACCCTAAGTGTGATTTGTAATTTTCCTTAATAGTTTCTTTGTTGATCTTATTAATCATCATCATCATTTTCAACCCATATAGCATGGTCTGTCTTTCCGATGTGAGAAGGACTTAGGCCATCCACTACCATAGATAAGTGCGGGTTTGTTTGTAGTCGAACTCGTCAATCGTCTTGAGAGGCGATAGTGAAACACGTTACTTGTCACGGCTCGTTCGCTCCAACATTAGCTTCCATGACTACGTCTATCGATAAAAAATTAATCGCCATTTAACGAGACACATTCTATTTTCGTTATGGTAACTTGTTCCGTACGTGAGAATAAGAACTCAGTTCTTGAGTACGTAGTTTTTTAAACGATGCGAGTCAGTTGGGTTCACGTGAACTCTATTGTTAGAGATACTTATAAGGTATTTGTAACGTCTACCTTTTCACTGACTTCCCTGGCGAGCTTATTTTCTCTTTGAATTAAGAGTAAACTTTTGCAGTAAGCCAATGGGAATCATTTGTTCTTCGTCATGTCAAAACTGCTAATCATTACCTGTATCTTATTTAAATTTTTTAGTAGAGAATTAGGAAGAGCTTATAGGCCACCTGGTGTTTCTGCAATTTATAGACTTTCATATTCAACCTCAGACAGTACCGCAGTCTTAACAGAAGTCTTACCTTACTTACTGCTTACTGCTACTCTTGAGAATAAAGATGGTTGCGTCATACTTAAAGTGTTCTTTGGGAACTACACAATTCTTCCGAAACAAAATTTTTTGGTACAAAATATACGGTAGAAATGCGTGTGGTTGCGGTAGTTCCCGGATCGGCAGAGTCTACTACCTATCGATAACGTCACGTGAGTTGTACACAAAGTAAACAAGATTTAACGACCCGCGTGGTCTAGTCTGTACTTTGTATTCCAATATTCAGTATGTTGGTGACCGATTAAATAAAGAAATAAATAAAAACATTTAATCCTGAATGAGTTATAATGCCTGGACGTCCGTGAATGTTCTTTGTTCGTGTTAAATGTTATTGGCGATCTAATTGGGACGCGCCGGCGGCACGTTAGATGGAAGTTCTCGGAACATGAACTTGAAGGTGGTCTCGAAATTGGTCACGATTGATGGGAACAGCACGCTAGCGAAGGTTCTTAAATTTAGAGAATTATGGGTGTTTTGGTTTTTTTTTTAACTGTTATCTCAACTCGCGTGTTTTCGCAACAATACCATGCTAATTTAGCAGGAACAGCGGGAGTGTAAATACCTAAGTTGCCAAGTTAATTTTCATAGTTACTCCTGCGAGCCGTTCCTAGACGCTTCTGCCGTCGTAACAAAAAAGGCAACAAATATTTAATAATATAATTATGTTCTATATCTAAGTAGTTTATTTTTATATGAATGAATGTATCATTAAATTTGGTTTATTATAATAATTATTACTATAATTTATACACCTGAAAAGGTGTATAATAAATTCACTTAATTACTTTATCAGTTTGTTATTCAATGTTTTATAAGTGACACTATTCATGACAATTAAAATACTAGCTTAGACTTATATGTATACAGACTGCAATCTCCGCCGTGAGCTCGCTCCAACCTGCGGGATCTCATGATGAAGAACTTCGGGCAGGTTCGACTAGTCTGTCAAACTTGAATACACGGGAGAGAGCCGGTATATTGGTTATCATGAATACTTCATCACTATTAATTATTATTGCTATGTTACCTTTTCGCGACTGGATTGTACATTATTTAATTATTGATCAACGTTCTACGTTTAATGATTCTCATCTGTACTCTTTCTTTTGCAGGTACATTCAACTATCTACTATTTTCTCTATATTTTCAAGTAAGTTTATAGTTACATCAAAAGAAATTTTCTTCCTACCATCGTGTACATCAACGTCGTATGTTGAAAGCATATGAGCTATTTTTAGCGAAACCGCAGGGCTTTGATGAAAAGTACTTAAATTGTAAAATATATAAGGGAATTTTAGTCTTGTATTTCTCATTCTGGTTTCGTATTCCCGTGCCCTCAATTTGTCTGTAGTTGAATGGCAGTAGTTGATGGAGTGCAATAAAGTTAAAACGCACAAGTATAAACTTGGTTAATTTATTACACATATTTACTGTTGTCTTGCAATCTTTTTTCTTCTAATTATAAATCCGTAAAATAAGATGCTTTGGATTCTGTAAAATTGAGGTATTGCTGTCTCGAGTATTGCTGTCTTAGAACGAACTTTCTTATTATAAAATTATAGTAAAGGAAGTGGTACACTACCTGGTATAATTGCCATAGTACAGATAACTTGTCTTGCCTTGCCGTCGTCGTTGTTACCCTATTTGACTAAGTGAAGGAGACCGCCAACTTATGGTTTTATTGGTATAACTTGTTTGAACCCTTGCAGTAAGTTGTACCTCTTCTATATTGTTTCTATCCATAATAAAAACAATCTGTGGACAGCTTCACAGAGCTCGCCTTAACTGGAAGTTAGCAGTAGTCATCGTCAAACGAATCAAAACACTCATCTCTAGCGTGAAATATTGTAATTTGAAGGGCGTGATTGCCCTAGGACACTTTATATATGAGGTGTTCATCTTTGTCCTCAGAAGTAGCAACGCATCTATTAGGTACGATAGACCACTTACCACTAGGTGGCATGCACCTTTCGATAATGCTAACGTATGCAATCGTAAGTTCGTAAGGCAAATTTTACCGGACAGAGCTTTATAGATTTTTTCTTTAACTGAATTGTTGATATTAATTGAAATTAGATTCAAGTCTAAAATCCTTACTTATTATATTTTTTTATTATTTCTTTACTTTCAAATTAACTCAGTTAATAGTACCTATAACATTATAATATAAATTACACAATTATAGGATACGATACGGGGAAACTTTTCTCCAAAAAACACTTGCTAAGTAACAATTTTATTTCCTTTGTCTGAGACTTGACCAACATGACTAGCTGATTCAACTGCATATGTTTATCAATAAGGTTTCTAAATGCTACTAAATTACACTATTAGACAATATCGCACAGCAAGATCTTTAAATACCAAACATTATTTCACAACACCTGTAGGCGTTTGATCACCGTTGCACAAGCGCGCATTGTTCGACGTCTAGTGCATAAAGATCTACGATAGAAGTTATTGCAACGTTGCCATGTTCAACGGTTCCACTATCAATATTTAGTGGAAATACACATTTAGTTGCGTTACCGGAGCATTACTGTTATCGATAAGTAACGGTGCAAATGTTGAGCGAATTGTTTATTGTTTCCGTTTGATGTTTATTTCTGGGCCATACTTTATTTTTTTCGCGTATTCATATTATTTTAAGACTAGGAAATGCTCGAAACTTTCGGTGTTTACAAGAAGGAAATGTTTTAAGGAGTACATTATTATTTATACAAAGAAAGTTTATTGAGGTTCATATTGCATTAAATTGGGGCTATATATATCTAAAAGAGTTGTTTAAGATATTAAGGTCCAATAGAGCCTATACGGTAAAATACAGTCTCATTATCGAAAATTAAAAAAAAAAGTCCGTGGTTACCGAGACTATTTGCGGCAAAAAATATAGACAAACGACAAACAAATAAATCTAAAAATAAATGATTACCTTTAGGTGTCGTATAAATAGCATATTCCGTCTAAATATTGACCTTAATTTTGATATCAGAGACAGACACTACGATTTTGTTTATTGGTAACATAAGATTGATTGTTTAGCGCTTTTCTTTTTGCTTTCTTTCATTAGGTTTGCTTTTGATCTTGATCTTCCCTCTCTCTGTTTCTCTACAAACAATATTTATCATCTGCTGAAATCAGACTTCTTCGAAAGTGCACCACCAAGCTTAATATAAGACTGCATTCATTTGCTTCCAAAGGCTTAATATAAACTGTCATGCCCCCTTGCAGGGGCATAAGCCTTATTCTATTATTGCCCTAAGCGACGACTGGTATAGCTACTCCTAGAAAACATCAGCAGTTATCGGATTTAGACAGAATCACTTGCCTGCTTACACTTATTGCATGGTCAAGCTTAACCTTTCTTACCCTCATTGTTAAAGGAACCATTCAACTGTTGTCCGTATAGGTATGTTACCGTCGTGAATCTTATCCCGAACGGACGCACCGGGCAAAAACGCTTTCTTCACGGCTCGCTGAGCATATTTAAACCTGTGGACTCCATTGTCATTGTTAGAGTTTCGGGATCGTTTAGGCAAAATGTCGAAAAATTCACATTTTAAGCATTGATATACAAAAATCCCAGGGCTTAGATTAGTTTAGGTGATTTATTTTCATAAATATTATCATCAATAATCAATAAATAATTTGAATAAATATCATCATTAATTAATTGTAACTGTAAATACCATTGTTAGTATCTTTTAATATTTGTAATCTAAATTGGTGAAATATGACGAACTTTTTAAATATATCTATACCATAATTGTATACCCATATTTATACCAATACTTAAATGATTTTCATTTCATTTCTTTAAATTGTATTATTATATTGTTAAATTTAAGTTATAAAAGTATTGATCTCTATTTTGGGACAGGAACATCAGTTTCGGTGCAATCTGTTCTATAAGCAACCTACCAGTGAACCACAATATCCACTGGTGCAATGTACTATCCATGTGATATTGCATTTTATCTCCTTTCCATTTGACCTATAGACGTATATTGAAAATACCTTTTGTTCTCAGCTTCACAATTTAAGATGGTATCTGAAGGCATTGTTGGTGTGGATTCCAAAGATAAATGTTGTTTGGTATTTATAATTTCTACTCTTTTGCTATCACTATCCTATATTAAATCTGCACGCACTACAGTATTTATTTGTCTTACTATCGTTATTAAACATAATTGTTAGGCTAATTCTAATATGGTTTTCGCTACATCTTATATTATGATATTATTGCTTTGAAACTCTCGACACACGCAACATGATTGATAGTCTGAACGAGCCCTAAAAGCTGACGCTCTATAAATTATTTTCGGAAATTACAATGTTATTTGTACTGGCAATAAATATTCTACAATTTATTTTATTTGTCGCTATAAAAATGTTTGAAGATGGCAACGGTACGGCGATGTTGAATGACGTCAGCGTTGCGAAAGAAAGGAAATTGCCTCGTGGATTACTTCATTCCGGTGCTTTGAAATATTGTAACGTTTTTAACAAATGAGATTTTGCACGTCAGATTGTGGATTCACTGTTGATGTGAGTTTTATTTATATATTGTAAGAAGTTATTTACTGCCTCGGTGCTCTTAATTTATGTGAGAAATGATCGCTTGAAACAACGAGTAGTAAAAATTAGGCTATTTGGAAAAAAAAGATTGTGGAAATTGTGCGCGTTAATGTCTATTTCTCCATTGTTAACTTGTGTTACCGGTAATTATTTGGAATTTCTAAGTTGAATTAGTCCATGCATAAATATGAGGTTTTAGAAGAAAATATATGTAATTAAAATTATTTATGTATGTTTATCAGTTGTCTGGTTACCATAGCACAGGCTCTGCCTAATTTGGTATCAGATGACCGTGTGTAAGTTGTCCCAAGGTATTTATTTGTTACTAACATAGTTTATAAAGTAACTTGTTATTTACCCTTTGGGCCTCAGTAACCTAAAATAAATGATTTTTATTTATAATTATTTTTTCGTGACCGTAACTGCTTTTAAATATATGTACTTAACATTTAACATAGACTTGTTTGGTGGAAAAAGCCGACGTCTAATAATGATTTCAAAACGTCTGCCTCTTTGATGCTCTGAAAATTCAAATTTGCGATAGGGGACAAAGCAGCAAAGGTCAAAGCCTGGATGCTCACGATTCAATCATAATGGGGTGAATTCCAGAATTTCGCAGCTTTGATTCTTTTGTGTTTGAACAAAGACAGGGTTTGATCTTTATTTACGGCAATTAGAAATTTGATTGACCTACTTTCAATAGATTTTATTAATTATGAATTTGATGAAACAATACTTCATTTTAAAAGACGTCTTTTGTTCTCACAATTATATTGTCAACGAATCAATTATTTGATCTTTATGGTTATAATTCAATAATTAATTGATCTAGATACCCCTTACCTAGCCTTTCAAAAATATATCTTACAGATAAATAATGATATCTGAATTTGCATTTTGTTGTTCTATGTCCTTGTAGTAACCGGTACCTAAAAACGGTAACTTCTAACTAAAATATTAAGTGGTATAATAAAATGCCATAATTTATTCAAACGAAGAAGCGTTAATTCAAAAATATATGCGAGACGCAGATTTCTCTCATACACTTCACTCAGGGGACCGAGAATTATCAAAGGTACTCATGTCTCATTTATTCTAAAAGAAATCATATTTAAAGATGAAAATTGACTTGACAGTGAAGGCATTCAATTTATTCATCTGCGATATGAATAATTCGCAATTCGACTACCCAGAGGTACGGGGAATATTAGAGGTGTAAAAGTAACAAAAAAAGCAAACACGTATGTATTCGTTACTATAACAAAGAGTACTCGTTACTATCGTATCCATACTCGTTACGATCGTATCCAAACTCGTTACTTTTAATACCTCATCATAACGCAACGAATCGAGTTGTACACGTATCGTATGGTACACGCACAGTATGACGTTGCGGCGTCGCCAAAAAGTGTAGAACTGTAGAACTGTGTGCAAATGAAATATGACCTCTCCTAAATTATAAAGAAAAAGCAACGAAAAGGTCTCGATGAAGTATTTAATGACAATAAAATTTAAACAACTTTTGTTTTTGTTCTTAAACTAAAATTAAACATATTAGATAAAAACATATTTTAAACAAAACAAACGTTTAAGTAAAACAAACGTGCGATGAATCAAGCAAGCGTAATACACGCATCAATTTACAAAGTGCGAGTAACGAAATATGTATATTCGTGTGTAACGTTTCGTTACTCGGTACTAGAGGGCGCTCAGTACCGAATACATACGGTTTGCTACAGCTTTAGAGAATATCACAGTTGCGCGTTGAGATCAAGAGAGGTTTCGTCGAAAGTGAAGTACCTAAAGGATGAGTTCCTTCCTCAATCACACGGAATAAATATTATTCTCTTTGACGAATATTTTATTTCGTACCGTTTTATCTTTACGCCGAGTGGAATTTTGCTTTTAGATTTTATTTTTCGTTTGAGCAGAACAGGATGTAAGTGATTTTCTTGTTTCTTAATCTATATATATAAAAATCAATTGCTGTTCGTTAGTCTCGCTAAAACTCGAGAACGGCTGGACCGATTTGGCTAA
>DWNH01002285.1:0-10033 GCA_018249895.1 Tiana niger
CTTGGCCTCCGACACGATAGCTCGCCACTTTTCTCTGATCTGCGCAATCTCTCTCCAGTTCCTGGCTTGAAGTTCGCGCAGATCATCTTCAACTCTGTCTGATCAGCGATATTTAGGACGTCCGACAGATCGTCGATCATCTGATAAACATCCATGAATATTATTTTTTTCTAAATAAATACTTATATAGATAACCACACAACCGGACACGGAACAAATATTATTGATCATCACACAAACATTTGTTCTGGGCGGGTATCGAAACCACGATCTTCCGTTTAGTAGTCAGGTTCGCTAACCACTAGACCTAAGTTTGTTTATAAGACGGGATAGACTACATGATTAAGTTAGAAGATTTTGCTGCTAAGGCATTCCCACACTATGACCATGGAGTTGTACAAAAAGGCGCTAAAAGGCCTCTACTCGGACATTTCTCGGATGTTCCTCATGTCCATAGACGACGTTGATCACTCACCATCAACTGGTCCGACTATCTGTTTTCTATTTGTTTGTTATCTGAATATATTAATAGAATAATATATTGATGAAATTAGCATAATAATCTTTGTTCTTTTCGCTGGCAAAAGGATATATAAGTAAGTTATTAGAGTCGTGTATTGTCTTTGAATGTTAAATGTTTTGTCGTATGAGTATGAAATATAATCTCCCTTGCCTATTCCTTTTTTAAAAATGCATGTTAATGAATGATTCTAAATGGGATCTAAATA
The DNA here is from genome assembly GCA_018249895.1 of Tiana niger. Lineage (NCBI taxonomy): Eukaryota > Metazoa > Arthropoda > Insecta > Lepidoptera > Hesperiidae > Tiana > Tiana niger. The sequence goes on from DWNH01002285.1 coordinate 729, forward strand.
AAAGTTCTCCACAAAGAACATTATATTTAGATCTGTGATATAACTTATTAGTGTGACATCTCAAATTAATTAGCATAGCCATAAATGTATGCCCGAGCACTCGATGTTATATTGTGTATTTTGTTACATAGGTTTTGTATACTTCATATGTGGTAAGCCGCTACCTTGGAAGTACCACCGCCACGCCCAATTCTGCCGTAACGCAATTTATTGTGTTTCGGAAGGATGGTCTGCAACGCAACTATATGTGACCTCAGGTAGGACTAAGGTACTGCCTGAAGTTGCAAGTGGATGTCCATGGGTTGCAGTGACCACTTGACATCAGGTGCTCTGCATGCGCGTCTACTACTTTTATTTAAAAAAATATATATGATATGTATACTTGTCATATTGGGCTGAGAAATGACTTATTTATTGATCGCCAACAAAAAGTCACTTGGAAAAAATATGGATGTTGCTGGTTTTGCTTTTATATGACTTATACATAATAATATGTTTGTCAGTCGAAGTTCTTAAAATGTCAAATTTGAACTTTCTTCTTTTCCGTGTTAAAGTCGTGGTACCTGAAGCGACACCAGTACAGAACGTGAGCAACCACGACGTCGCGAACAGCCAGCACAGTAAGCAGAACCACACTAAGGACAGGGAGGAGTCAGAGATATCACAGCTGTTCGCGATTGGACGACACCAGCTGAATAGGTGCTTGAAGTGTAATAAGGAGGTGTGTATATTTTTAATGCTTTTTTTATTCAAACAAGCATGCAGGATACCTGTTGATAACTGATAATTGCAACCTATAGATATTCACGTGCAACTTCAGGCAGTACCGTAGTCGTACTTGAGATCGCAAATAGATGCCTTGCTGCTTCTGAGGCCTACGATGGTCGCCTGGGATTTAGTGAACTCCGCTAACGACACCCTCCTTCCGAAATACATACAATAATTACTACATTTCCAAAAGTACGCGTTTGCGTACTATAACTCGATAAAACTGAACAAAAAATATAAATATGTACATACAGATTTTATGCAGGCGTAATAAGTCGAAATTGCTCGTATCCGCAATGATAACGAGAAATAATTATTATAGTAAATAAATGTCTAAAAATACATACCTCAGATAACTCACAGACGGCCATTTGTATAACAAATTAGGCAGAGCCTGTGCTATGGCAACCTACATTCATACAAAAGTATTTTTAAATACATACATATATAGGTAACTATACACCCAGACACCACAATTATTCGTGCTTAACACACAAACATTTATTCTGGGTGGGAAGTGAACACACAACCTGCCGTATAGCAGTCAGATTTGTTAGAACGAGAGGCCAGTCAATAAAATTTTATTAAGCCCAAGATTTACTGTCCTTTTCACTAACTCAACTCTTAATACGTTTGTTATTTTCTACAGGAGGAACGTGAATCAGTAGTATTAGCTTGCGCACTTCAGTACAACACTCCACCGACGCGAGAGGGCGAGGCGAGAGGCTTCATCGAACTTGTGCGGGCGTCGTTAGCGGCGAGACGGTCGACGCCCGCGTGGTGCGAACACTGTTCAAGGTTCACGCCCACTACGCAACGGGGCAGGATCGTACGGTGAGATTATTCGCATTTAATTATATGTATAAACTGGTAAGTGTGGTAGGGTAGGCTCAGGGGAGTACCACCGCCACACCCAAATCTACCGTAGAGCAATTTATTGTACATCTGTTTGGGATCTCAGGTAGGACTAAGTTACTGTCTGAAATTTTCATATGCAAGGCATAATCAAATATTCAAATGACAAATCTCTTCTTATAGGTTACCGCCGATTTTAGCTATCAATTGCGGTGGTATGTCGGCACACGAAAAAGCATTCTGGACGAAAGGACCACAGAAAGAAACCGTAAGTAATTTTGTACCACGTTTTATTTAACTCCAACATAAGACTAGTGTTATCAAGTGTGATGTGTGTAGTGAATGAATGTGCAGCTAGGTCGCGAAGTCAGTATGCCGGTACTTTAATTATCACGAAATTTTTATCATTTGTAGTTCTCTAAAAAAAGTTAAAGTATTTTTAAAAAATTTTAATGTAACACGGTTCGTGCCCGCAATATTCTTCAAAAGGGACTCTTTTAGATTTTTGCTTTACGTATTAATAAAATTATTATATTAATTCCCAGTTGGAGATAAGCAAGCGTGGCGGTAGCAGTAAGCCTTGCCGCTACGGGCTACATTGCGCGAGGCCTGGCTGTCGGTTCAAACATCCCGAGAGGTGAACATCTTAGACCCTTATAATGTGTAGCAAAGTGACTGTGACAGTTATTGTGTAGCGTAGTGACTGTGACAGTCACTCATTGACCGCTTGGTCTAGTGGTCAGCGACCCTGACTGCTAAGCCCGAGGTCATGGATACGACTCCCATCCCAATGTTTGAGTGATAAACACGAATATTTGTTCTGTGTCTGGGTGTAAAGTTATGTTTATAAGTATTTATTTAAAAATATTTGTTTGTTTGTTAGTTGTCTGGTTCCCATAGCACAATCTCTGCCTTGTTTGGGATCAAATGGCTGCGTCTGCGTTGTGAAAACTTTAGTTATCTTAAGTTTTGGTGCAAAAAATATAATTTACTACATACCATTTTAGGATTGTCTGTGTCAATTATTACGACAATTTATGATATATATTTTGGCAATTTTATTCTGTGGCGCATAAAAGTGACACGAAAACTTTTCGAACAAAATTCAAGTAAGATCTTATTTTTAGTGCTTTGTACTTCACGTGTTACTATTTACCGACTTATTACTCACGGTTGAGTTTCATACTTTATGCCTTCTGTTACATTTTAATTAAAAATTATGATGAACAATGGTATCCTTACACACACTTCGAAGACGTTATCTCCACACGTGGCCTCGTATCCGTCCCTGCTACTCAGGAGGCCTCAGTAATGTATGCTTCAGGCCTCCTTTAGTAGCGGGGACGGACCGTGGTGATGCTTCCACGAGGATTAGTCGATGTAGCGGCATTCATTGGTGAGTTTAGTGTTTTTAGGTTAGATCAATGTTAATACAAAGTTACTGTTACGTTGTTCCTTAATTTCAAAGTTAAAAACTGTGCAATATATTGTTACATTTATTCAAAATAAGTGTAATTTTAGCATAAAATTTGAGTAATTTTAAACAAACTACACAAATTAAAATTATGTCTTTGTTCCCGGCAACTTCATTGCTTTCAAAAGTTCTCGATCTCATTAAATATATTTTAATTTACTTATCCTATATTAATATCTTCATTATGTAACTCGCTTTTAAGTAAGAACCTACCTATAATTTATTTCAGACCGCCCGCTTCATCTCATTCGACAGCGTTAAAGAGTTCCACACAGGAGTTCACTTGTGTGTTACCGCAGATGCTGAATATTAGACTGCAAGCCGATGGCGATATCGTTATTAATGATAAGGTGAGAATTAATTTTCTAATTGATGTCGGAACTCCTCCGCCCAGATGGACAGACGAACTCAAGAAGATAGCGGGAAATCGCTGAATTCTAAGGACTCAGGGCAGGACGCAGTGGCGCCAACTAGGGGAGGCCTATGTCCAGCAGTAGACAATTAAAGGCTGATGGATGAATGGATGGAAGTCAGATCTAAAATACTAATTGTATTGAAATATAGTTAATTATAATAATTTTTCACATCATTTTCGTAGCAAAGAAAAATGGAAATCGCACATCTGCTAACAGTATTTTTACATAAATTAGGAACGTTTTAATCATCAACGAAATGGGCAGGTTTAAGAGCATAGAACTGTGCCGGTCGCATTTTTATATACTTTCTATTCTATCTATTATTGTTCAGTAATAATAACCACATCTGTTAAAGTGATATATATCAAATGATACGTCAAAATAATATCCATAACTTTCTTGACATTAAAGTTGAATGTTGTCTTAATTATAGGCTGTCAAAGCATGCATCGTGGACGAGCTTTATAAGAGCTTAATAATAAGTAAACTATAAGCATAAAGTATAAAACGAAGGTATTAAATATAATAAAAAAATAGAATCTTAGAATTTAGAATATTGTGAATTATAGTAGTGAAAGTATGTAATAATATGAATTTATAATTGGTTCCACAGTCCGACCAATCCCCAACCGAGCCGCCCCGATCGCTGGTGCCGCTCGGCGGCGCGGCGGAGGGCGAGCGGCAGTACGCGCTGAGCGCGGCCGTGGTGTGCGTGGAGGACAACCCGCGCAACCTCGTGGCCTACGTGCGCGTGCCCGCCGGTCCCGAGCGCGACCACGCCTGGTACCTCTTCAACGATCTCAGGTGCGTCAAGGCGCTACGTGAGGAACGACGTCCTGGCGCGCGACCTGAAGGTGCAACCAGTAGACGAATTTGTGACCGAGTTGGCGCGTCGTATGTACGAACGCGCCGACCGAAGGCCACACGTTCATCTACGAGGCCTTGCGCCGCTTCATGCGCTTCTCGAAGGCCGACCGATCTCGCGAGAGATCGTGGGATCGGTCTCCTCCGACGACCAGGAGAAATGATTGCACCGGACCTAAAATCTGGTCTGCAAGTTGGACCGAAGGCCGCAACCCCGCCATACAAAGTCGGTGAGAAACACCGGGGGCCGGTGACTCCCCCGAGAACGCTCGGGTCACGGGTCACGCTCTCATCAAGCGGCGATACCCGCCGCGATGTAGGATGTATCCTGTTGCTGTTTTTGGTGCGTCACTCCTAGCTGCGCTGTGGTGTGTAGTAGTGCGTGTGGAGTAGGGTTCCCAGCTATACTGTTATATATGTTATATAATACTGTTTTTCAATACATTATACTTTTTACTGTTGAACAAAAATAAACAGTGGAATTGCAAAATGTTTTTTTCAACTTCTAGCATAGTATCAGTGAGTGCAGAGGAAGTAGTGCAGTTGAGTGCGTGGTGGAAGTCTCCCTGCGTGTTGTTCTACACGAGTCGACCTTCTTAGCCGACGGCCCATGGACCCGCTAATCCGTAAGAATTTAAATCTACATTGTTATACAAAAAATCAAATGAAATTGTTTTATTTAACGCATAGTATTAATGTACACTTAATTCAAACAAATTATTAAGTTCTAATAGTCGGGAGAATAAAGCAGGCGGAGATAATAATTTGACTTCTTTAAGATCAGATAAAATTAAATTGTTCGCTATGCAATTCGACTTTAGCCTGACTACTACTTTTACAGTACTTACTTTAGTATTGTAGTTTAAATTATACATGGTTACAACACAAACTAAGTTTTAATAGCGTTAGAGGTCCAATGTTAAACTAGCCGTTGCAAAGGATTATTTAAAGTATTGCTTTATGGATATTCATAAAAATTATCCTCTAAAACTCCTCTAAGACTATCCATAAAAATTTTATTACACTAAGAAGACCGCAAGTTAATTTGACCGTTTTTCCGTTACAGGGCGGGTCCATACCCCACGAACGAAATGTTCTATAACCTACCAATCGGAGGACAACACAACTACAATCGTCCAATAGTACTTTCTAAACGTAATAATTCCTAAACAAAGTCTGAGTGGTGATGCGTGAATCTTTAGGATAAGTTAGAGTATTTATTTTCCTTGTGCAAGAAAGGATTGGACTGTGAAATAAATTGTTTATTTGAGATTTTATTGAGTTGCTGTTTTTAAGTACAAAGTTCGGTCGCCTGTTTGTAATGCTTCACGTCAAGACATTGTTTATAATTGAAAATTTTTGAATATTTCAGCTTTAAAAACAATATGTCACGATATCTTCATTTAATATAAAGTTATTAAAGTTTTATATAACTATGCCTTTTAAAAGTAACGTTCGTTTATTCTTTTTAATAACATAAAAGTGAATAAGCAGATAAAAAGAAACGAGACAATTTTCAATTTAGAGACAAAAACGTGACGTCACTTCGTGGTCGCATACTTTTTGAACCATAAACTAGAAAACTATAATGTCTCATCATTGTCCGACTGTCACTTTTTATAACTATACTTAAATTTTATTCCAAGATTTTTGTAATAAAACCTTTGATTGTTAAACTTTTTATATTTGAAGTTGAATAGTTTTTTTTATTTGTATCATATTTTTTATATAATTTCACTTTTATTAAGATAATGTATTAAAGTGCTAAAATAAATGAGTAACTCGAAGTGGTTCAAAGGCAAAATATTGATCAGATTAAATGTGAAAAATCGCGTTTGAAATGCCCGTATCTGTCAGTAATGTTTTTTTATTTATTGTACTGCAGTTTTCTGGTACTGGACTTGTTATACAATTACATGTCGATGTAATTTATCGTGTGATATATAAAATGTGTAAAATAATAGGAGTATATTCCCTATTATATATGTAGATTGAAGCAAAAATATTTATTTGATGGTTCAATATGCATCTATTTTAAACTGATAACTGATAAAAATTCTAACCATTATTTTCAGAATTATCTTTGTGATTACATTTAAAATTACATTGGCGTGATACATTACAAAGGTGATACGCAATTTTTAACCTTATAGTTACAATTATATCTCTGCTACGTTTGACTAACTACTAATGACTTATACTCATCCGCTTATGTGACAATTGTATGAAAACATATTTCGACTGCAGCAATTAATATTGTAGTAACTGCATTTTGACAATTTTTATGTAAATGCATCAGACGTCTTAAAATATGAATATCTATGACCTCGCGTGGGTTCAAATCTCAACCAAAGCTATCTTTATTTACACAAGCTTAAAAGTGGCTTCGATGATACATGGTTTTGTGCCAATTTCATCCTTGTTCATAACTTTATGCAACCATACAAGTAACAATTTCTTACATGCGACATTGTTAATTGCTGCAGTCGATATTGTCACAATAGCTACTAACTGTTGCTAATTCAACACGTATCCTTAGTAAACGAAAATAAAGGCCACAACTGAATTTGGTTAATAAATTAGAAGCTTACACTTGATTTCAAATTAAAAATGCAATGTTTGTTCAATTGTATCCTTTTAATAATTAGACGAACGTTTCTTAGCCAAACACCGTAATGATAAGTCCGAACATGTTAACTTCTCTGCTCAAGCCCGGAGAACGTGAGAAGTGTGACTTCACTTGTTTCGAAACCATATTGTGTGGAGGAAGTGCATCACATCCCACACTCTTGGATGATATTCAGGTACTAATTGTCTCTCTAAAAACTTTTTCAAATATCTCTCAAATAAACTGTGAGGCACATTTTCGATATACTAAATTGTTTTATAGATATGAATGAGGAATGAAAACTAAATTATTAGCGTACAGAAATTTATATACGTTATATACAGAAACGGGGAATCAATATTAAAATGACGTGTAATGAAACAGAAAATTGTAAATTAGAAAGAGGAAAGGAAAATGAGAAAGATAAGAGAATAAGGAAGAAAAAGACAGAAACTAAGAATTTGAAAAAAAAGTTAAAACACTTAGTGATGACTTTAAATCCATTGGAAACAAATTGGACCTTCCTACAAAACTTCCACGACGTTCATAATTATTAGTTCAATGTGTTATATACAACCATCTTTAATAACAACTTTTCTGTACATTATAATTAAATTACTCAGGTAGGTCCGGGTTCGATCCCCGCACGCACCTCTACTTTTTCGATGTTATGTGCGTATTATACAATAATTACTGCTTGCTTTTCGGTGAAGGAAAACATCGTGATGAAACCTGCATGCCTGAGTTTTAAAAAAAAATCTCGGAAGGCATGTGAAGTCCACCAATCCGCACTTGGCCAGCGTGGTGGACTGTGGCTTAAATCCTTCTCATACGAGAGGAGACCTATGCTCAGCAGAGGGATTATGATGGGTTAATGATGATGAAGGAAATTACTCAAATTAAATACATTCCAGGCAGTGTCTCCAAAAACTAAACCATACATAATATATGGGATGAGTGAGCTATCAGGAGTTGCTTTCAATTGTACGTGTCAAAAACGAGGAACCTGCGGTACGCCTTTACCAAGCTTTAAGCACAGAGTAAGTAGAGTATTTTAGTTTTGTAGATCAAACATAATTAAATTATTTGTTATTATATGTATGCTACATATATGGTGTGATGACGTCAAAACACAACGTACGAGCATTTATTATCCCCCGTAAATATAAAAGTGTCTATATTTGTGGAAAAGGTTCAGTGTTTCTCACGGTTTAAAGTTATGAATATTTTTTTTAATGTTGGTAAACCTTAATGTTGTACATTACAGTTGGTAAACCCTGAAACAATGGAAGATATTACAGAACCTAATGTATCAGGTGAATTATTGCTAAAAGGACCAGGAGTTTTTAAGGTAAATGTTTATATTGATAAGTTATAAAAACAATTAACTTTTAAAAAATATTAGCATTCTGCACTCCTTCTCGACGTAAACTTTAACTATGACAAACTTCACATTTCTCTGTTCCCGCAATGTGCTTAAAAAGGGATCATAAGTTTTCCTTCACGTATTAATATATAGATTTATCAGTTGTCTGGTTTCTAAAGCACAGGCTCTACCTAGTTTGGGATCAGATGACCGTGTGTGAGTTGTCCCAAGATATTTATTAAATTTGCATTACAAACCTACGATATCAAAAATCACTCACGTGTGCACTGCGGTATGTTTTCGAAGCCCACGCCTTCGTAGCAAAGGGCGGAGTCCGGGCCGTCGACGGCGTAGCCCTGCTCGCAGGTAACGTTGATCACCACCACCGGGTACCGCTTCCCAGGGCCCGCGAAGGGGTCTCCTTGCACCACGTATCTACCGTTAGCCGGGTAGGGCGGAAGCACGCAGCGACCGGAGCCCGGGCTGAAAAGAAAAGTGTGATGAGCATGAATGTTTGTTCTATGTCTGGGTGTAAAAAAAATATCTATTTAAGTATGTATTTTAAAATATTTATATTATGTTTACCAGTTGTCTGGTAACCATAGTACACGCTCTGCCTAATTTGGGATCAGATGGCGTGTGTGAGTTGTCCCAAGATATTTATTTATTGTTCTTGCGTGTATAATTAAAAAATAAATAAAAAAGTGTGTGTGTACGCGTGTACATAACACGCGTTAGAATTTTTCTTTGGCGTAACAAAATAAAAATCTTTTTAAAAATTTTTATCTTTCGCCTTATTCCACGTTTGTAGAAAAAACGACACTAACAATAGAAAAATGGTATTTAATACATTGAAAGTTATATTGTAACGCATTATCTAGTTAAATAACTAAAATGGTGACTATAGCTAACTTCAGGGTGTCGGTTTTTCGTGACGGTGTGCGCGCGCATCGT
>DWNH01002286.1:0-10032 GCA_018249895.1 Tiana niger
ATGGTACCCACGACACAGGATCCTAAAATCCTAGTGTGGGGCTATGAGTGTGAAGCGTTATTATTATTATTATTAAAAAAAAGAAAGGCGCGGTTGCTGTGGCGTGCTACAGCACGCTAACGTTACCTTAGTCCTCAGTTACGACAACATTTACAATTACAGATATTTTCAGATAGTACTGTAGTACAGATAGTACTTAAATTAGTAATAATTTTATGTAAATAAGAAATGTGACTATGAATGTAAAATATTGCGATTAAACAGAGCCGCCCGTCCAAGAGTCGTCATTGTCAATGTGTAATAATTAAGAGCCATTCATAATTTAATGTGAGAGTTTGATAGACAGTTCCATAATTAAAACTGTAGGGTGGGTGCCACAATTGTAAACATCCACGTTGCACACAATTTGTGTTTAGTGAGGCTTCAAATTCATGTTTGTGTTTTAGCTAAACTGTATATTGTTCCTAATTAGGGCTTTAAGCAAACATTTGTTACGAATATAAATATGTATGTATGGGAGCAAAATATAAGTAATCTTCATGCTCACGCCCCGACATATATTTTTGTTTTGATAAAATAATAGCAACAAAGAGTGATTCGGCTTTTAAGAAGTTTATACAAGAACCGCATAGAACATCAAAATTAACTTAAGTCCCACGACGGTTTCGTTGAAAGCTTATCGCTCATTCCGACATACCGTTACAGAAAATAATTGTTGTTATGGTAATTTGTGGGCAATACCTAGAAGTTCGCCGCATGCAAGCCATTAATGCAGTAAAATGCCGCAAATTACTCCGACTAATAATAACTCTGCCATTTTTCATGTTTTTATACTAATTTTGAAGAACTAACTTTGAAATTTTGCAATTCACTTTTTGTGTCTTGAAGGCGCTGCAGCGCGCTGGCTCGAACAGGGGTAAATGGTGCATCCACTTACCCCTGTCACCATCATTGGATGTTTTTATCGAGCTTATGTTAGTTTGTTTTTGCAAGATTACTTACGATCGCAGAACATCAGCAGATTACTTCCAATCAGAGAACAGAAATAGATTTAACATTGTTTCAATCGTACATTTTACCAGTTATTGTAGAGGGAGGCTTATATCTATTGCCGGAACCGTTTAAGTAGCAAATAAACAATATATACATACATATATGTATATTCTATAGGTGGCAGTTCAGGCAGTACTTTAGTCTTACCTGAGATCGCAAATAGTTACTACATCTGAGGACTAAGATGATCGCCTCGTATTTAGTGAACTCCGGCAACCACACACTCCTTCGGAAACACAATAAATCCCTTTATAGTAGAATTGGGTGTGGCGGTAGTACTTCCCCGAACGGCAGCCTACCACCTAACCAAATCTAACCTAAATGTAAATCACAAATATGAAACGTCTCTGTTAGAGAAGTAAAGAAGCAATTGTACACGTGTAGGTGCGTTGTACTCAGCAGATATATTGCAAGAAGCAAAGGCGCCGACCAGGTGTCGGTCCCGTGCAATGCTTATGGAATACAAAACGCATTGATTTGACTCATGCAGCACAATGTTAACATTAAAGGGCCGAAAGCTTTGTTATTCCCGAGTATCGTTCGATGCGATTTCTAGTTCCCTCACGGTTTTATGAATTTCGCCTCATACATTATTGTTGAAGTGAATTGACTTTGTAATGTCTATCCGGTTATTGATTCCGCTAAATGTTCAAGTCAAATTGCACAATACCGTCACATTTACATGATCAGTTATTTTCCAATTAAATTTTCGACATTCATACATCATTACATCCTGCTCTCGGAATACCTTGAACCGTGCAATCTTGCAGTTTCACCTCTTTTCATTCAAAATTCGAGTAGGTGCCTTCAGTTGTGTTATACTGAAATTAGTTCTCCTGAGACTAAAATCCATTATAGTTGTATCCTCGAGTAGGTATTATATCAATCTCGATGTTGACGCTACTTAAATATTTACTTATTTCATATTTCACTCGCATGATTGTTATTACAGTGCTCTCTAGGTAGAAAGCTCTAAGAGTGATCGTGCGTCTATTTTGCTGATTGGTGAACCAAGGGTTCATTTCAAGATTAATGTTCGTTTGATGTGACTAATGTCAGACATGATACTGCGTCTAGCTAGGCATAGATGAGACGGTTCTATTAGAGTATTTAGAATTTAATACTTGTGCGATTATTGAGGCAAAGCAAATTGGAAACCGATGTTTACTTACCTGTATTGTATGTTTCAGCAAGAAATATTAAGTATTTGACCTTCGATTTAGATTCTTTGATGGGCTAACGAACGTTATTTAAATTCAATAAGTTTTAGTTAGCATTAATCAACAATCTGAAATTAACGTTTTTTTCTCAGTCGGAATAGTGTCATACTCGATGCCGAAAGGCAACAAACGCAGCAATGGTGTGGAGCTGACAGACACTATATACGACGGTCAGTGGGGCGACGAGCTTAGAGGGGGGCTCGGGCAGCTGGTGGACGGCCAGTTCGGAGGGGACGAGATAAGGGAGGCCGCCAAGAACCTGGCCTGGGTCGGATGGAGGAATGACTCGAAACCCAACCCACCCGTGCTCATCTTCGAGTTTGACAAAGTGCGGGAGTTCAGCGCCGTTCACCTGTATTGCAACAATAAATTCATGAGGGACGTACAGGTGAGGTTTGTCGAAACGAGATCAGTTCGCTTTGTTTTTGTGAATAACTTAATACTTTGATATCTAAATCAAACCTAATGTATTTAATAGATGGTTTCTATGATTTTAAAATATTTTAAAATTCAAGTCTAAATCGCATTATAAATATTATTAAATTATAGTTTAATATACAGAACAGAAAAGATATTGTTCAGTCAGTTATTTCTGTTTCCGATTCTTTCCGCGCACAATGCTTACCTAATACAATAACAAACGCAGGTGTTCTCCGAGGCGATTATATCGTTCTCGATTGGCGGTCGTCACTTTCAAGATGAGCCGATCAAGTACACGTACGTCGAGGACAAGATATTCGAGTATTCGCGCAACGTCAGCATCAAGCTCCATCATCGTATAGGCAAGTGGGTGCGCATTGAGCTGCACTTCTCCGCTCGGTGGATACTCATCAGCGAGATTGTGTTCGATTCCGGTGAGATCATTGGTTTGTTTGTTTTTTTTTTTTTATATCACAGAAGTAGCAGGAGTTTATACAAATGATGGGTTTTGGCTACCGGGATGTTTCTGCGCCACACTCATTTCTAACGTGAGTCAAATGTCTTTCGAAAGATGGGATAACACGACGTGGCTTGTATGCCTATTTGCTACTTCTGTCATATAAAAAAATATGGTATAAGGTGTAAACTCCAAAATTATAACAGTAACATTTTTTGATCTAATAAAATAAAATTATCATGTGTAGATTGTCAAAACAATAAAACACATTTATTGGCGAGATAATTTTCGTCCTGCATTAAACTTTATTATTATACTATATTTCCAGATGTCGCACAAGGCAACTACACGCCGGAAAGTATGAAACCTAACAACGGGAAGGACAAAACTAAGCAGCCGACCGCCAAGGAGGTGCCCATTTCGACCGCCCACCAGGACGATCCCCTGTACATGGCCATAGTAGTGGGCGTGCTCACTGCCCTCGTCATACTACTCATTGTGGCCGTCTTCCTAATAGTCCACAGACACAGGCACAGGAAGTGTTTCGCTTCGCCCATAGCGAAGTCGACGCTGTCCCAGCAGCGGACGGTCGTGGACAACTACAACCCCTGCGGCACGTCTGTGTTGCCCGAGAACAAGATGATAATAGACTGCCCGTTAGATGTTAAGTCGGACGAGTACCAGGAGCCGTACCAAGCTCTCAAGTGCGCGCCGTATTTTAGTTATAGTACTGTGTTGCTCGAGATGAAAGACTTTGTCAAGGATTCCAACACCGCGTTGTCAGGTAACGGACAGTTCTATCACTCAATTTAATTTTTCCTAATTTAATTAATTTACATGTAATATGTATGATAAACTAGTAAATGGATTCAGTCTCAGTTCAGATGTTTGAAAATTGAAACGCTTTAAATATAAACATGCTGCACAAAAACGAAGAAAAAAACATAATTATCCACAGTCTAATAAAGAATCTCCACCTTTTTTAGAAGTCTGTAAAAAACAGGATGGTTTAAATGTATTACGCTGTTCGAATCTGTATTTGCGCATTTGTTGTTACTGCCATAAAAGCTATTTAAAATGTAATGCAAGCTCTGATCATATGCTAATGTTAGATATGACAACCTTGTTCATCGTGGATGTAATTATTGTGGCTACACCATCTGTTTTAGGTTTGTGTGGTTATACTTCTTTGTGTGAAATAATGTAATTGTTACTTAAAGTCATAAACCGCTCGGCAATAGACGGTTTGCGCTAATAAATAAAATCAGAAATCCGCGGCTTTATGCTGAGGGCACGCCCTTGCTTACAACGTTGCAGATACAAAAGGTTGTGTAATAACATCTTACACCGTTAAATTAAATAATTAAGAGATTTACTCTTAACTATTTAATGATGACAAATTAATGAGCGGCGAATACTAAGGGGACAGGTAGCAATGAAATATTACTGTAAAGCTTTATTGTGTTGTGTAATGGTCGCAGATAGTTTCAATTAGACTGGCCTTTGGGTGTAGTAGTTAGCAAACCTGACTGCTAAGCCAGAGGTTCGATTTTTACACAGGTTTGTGTGATAAGCACGAGTAATGGTTATCTATATATTTATGTATTTAAAATATTTATTATCAGTTGAGTAGTTCGGGCCCATTAGGTTCCAGTGTTTAAGTTGTACCAATTGTAATTCAGTGTTGTTATGCTGATATTGTATTGTATGACGGTCGCAGATAGCTCCAACTACGACTACGCGGTGCCCGAGCTGAGCTCGGCGCCGCTGCTGACGAAGCGGCGTGCAGACACGATCTCGGAGCGAGGCGCCGACTTCACGCTCGACCGCATCGACTGCGACGCGCGCTCCAACCACACGCACCGGGTACGTACGGTGCACTGTCTGTTCTATACCCACACACACACGCACACTCACACTCACTAACCAACACACACGCATGTCAGCATATTCAGGAATAAAAGCCATCAGTACTTCTTCCGGTCCCCCCTTTATTTCTGTTGGGTGATGTTTTATAACGTAATCTTGATCCAGTATCAACGTGTATTTTAACGGGACAAGTTGTACTTGTTAATGCTCTCGCTTGTATGCGTTTATGTACATACATATTATGGTCTCGTATTACAATGAGACGTTACTGCAGAAAAGTGATTGTTGTATTACGCTTGTTATTAACAATGAATAGAAATGTTTTAGCGTTTTTTGTAATATTATTTTCTATATGTTTTGTATACGGCCTATCTGATTATTTTAAAGATTATTTTATCTATAAGGTTGTTGTACATCGAAAAGCGTTACGACGTGCTAAGTTTTCCCAGTCTGAAGTTTTAAAGTTCTCGTTAATTCGGTTTCGAAAATTGTATGTCAGTAGCATCAGTAGTACCAAATTTAGAATTTTACTACAGTTATTCACTGTAAAATCACATTATTAAAAATTAATTATTTATACAAATAAAATATATTTACATTTGAGTTAAGTTATTTTGACAGAAGCAATTCATTACATTTATTAGATTCCACTTTGTGCAGTTTAAATTGGAGTCGTATGTAATATAAATATTCGTATTATGAAGTACTGTCACTATTGCAGACACAATAATAGATAAAAATATTTATTATTGTGTTGTCGATCGGTGGAGGTAGGTAATATCTACGGCATAAATATGAATTTCTTATGTTGAGTGTACAATTAACCACATATCTTCGCATTCCCTCCCCATGCTGCACATCCGTATCACGGTCTGGTTTTCTTATGGTATCTAGAGGAATTTCTTTCCATACGGTAAACTTAGTAAAGTGTAAAGTTTCCTAAAGTACAAAGTTTTGTAGAGTACAAAGTTCCTCAACTTTTAGTCTGACTGCGGCATGCAAAGTTCTGTTTGCCAGCGACAAATGCTCTCACTTATTTTCTCTTTGACATTTGGTTTATTAAACTTAATGAAAGAAATGGGATACAAGCGACGAACTGAACGACTATGTTACGTCGTCTAGGACTCGTGCGATTTAATTTGATTACAAGTTTTGGTTAAAAGTACAATTGTTAATGTTCCCCTTGCCCCAATGACTTTGTTTAAGCGCGATATTATTGGCATTTAATATCTTTTCTATTTTTCGGCTTATATTGTATTTCTATATTGTTGGAGCAAGCAAAGGAATTTCCAAAGAACCCACTTGGATATTGAGGTCATTAATTATATTTTGCATTTAAGAATTCTTTTTTTGTTCCATTAGTATATATCCCTCTTTATATTACTTACACATATAGTTGCGGTGACAAATGACTGAAAGCCGGTTATTGTTCCAGTCCCACAGTCATCAAGACGTACTGTTAGACCTGAAGCGACGCATGGATACGTCTACTGTCATAGAATTTCCGAGGCATAGACTGCGAATGATATCCAAGTTAGCAGAAGGCGCCTTCGGAACGGTATGTGGTTTCCAAACAAGTAAAATACCTATAAATAATTGATCGAATTGTGTACGCGTTATATGTCTTGAAATAGTAAGTATACCTGATGCTAAAAGGTACGCATATTTTTTTGTGAACAAAGTTTTGCTAATATCCAAATTTTACTAAACAACTTTAAAATACTTACGGATTTTTGTTGCTAAAATAATGTTGATACATGAACCTGGATATCATAATCACATAAATGAGAAAAGCTATAAAATGTTATGTTTCAAAATCGTTGTTAAATCTTAACAAATTTTAAACATATGTATGTGTTATATTCACAGGTGTTCTACGGACCGATTAAGTACCACCGCAACACTCTATTTCAACAAATTAAATATGAGACGACCATCTTAGTCTTCCTTGTAATATTATAAATGTCGATGGGTTGTAGAGACCATTTAACACCTAATGGCCTAGAATGCCTCATGCTAAAATGTTATTAGTTTGGCCAAAATAGGCTTTTTGAACATGTAATGGGGTCTTCAAGTGTCTCCTCGTACTTTAAGGCTGGCGCATATTCTACCGTGCTCTTAAATGGCGGATTGGTGAGGAATGTAGGTACAAACAATTCAAGAATATTTACAGGTTTACGTAGCAGAAGCGGACGGTGTGCCGGAGTACAACGGGACCATTAGCTCGGAGAAGCGACTCGTAGCCGTCAAATTCTTGTGCCATGACGCGTCTCTGAAGGAGAGGTATATCATGTATGAAATAGCTTCTAGATACTTATTATTGTCCGCTGTTTTATTTTGCTATGTGTGTTGTGATTCGTTGTATTAGGTTAAAATAGTGTTTTGGCAAACAATATACAGTAATCATGCGGATAATCTAATAACTTTGTTAAATACTTCTTAATTAATGTATTCATTATGTACGATTTAACAAAAAGCTTTTATTCGCAATTATTCGAATTCATTATATATTTGAAAGTACTCAAAAGTCGGGTTTTGGATTAGTTTGTTAACGGCCGAAATTAATAATCGATCTCCATCCAATTTTTCCTGTCAAGATTGTCAATTCAATCCATTTTAGTGGTAAAAGCGTGCCAATAACCGATCGGTAGAGTGATGACACATAGCAGATCAATCTACAGATTGCGTATAACGTCAGATTGATGTCAGTCTGAAACTGTGCATACAATATTAATTTCGGACGCAAGTCGATACCTATTTTTTTATAGTAATGCAGGCAATAGGGAACATTGCATGTATATGTGTGCTAATTTTTTTTAAAGACGCTTTTGTATGTTACGTGTGTCAGGTGTCCGAAGTAGGCACTATCTGATGGCGTGCTCGATCTCATTCTTAGGGAGGAGTTTGAACGCGACGTTCGTATACTGGCGGCGCTGTCGTCGCCGCATCTAGCGAGAGTCCTCGGCGCCTGTCGGTCTCCGCCTCTCGCTGTGGTACTCGAATATCTAGAATTGGGTAAGTCTTATACATTGATTCAATTACCACTTTAAATTAAATTAGTTTAAAATTTATAAAATTAGCGCTTTTTTCCGAAATTTTATCCCATTTTAGTAAAGTCCTGTTTTTGGCAGTTTATAACTTTAGAATTATGCTATATTGTGAGAACGGTTGCAGGTGATCTGTGCGCGTTCTTACGCACGGCCGCCCCGCCATCGACTCCCACGCTGGTCCATATCGCCACACAAATCGCCTCCGGAATGCAGTATTTGGAATCACTTAATTTCGTGCACAGGGACTTAGCTGCTAGGTAAGGGGTACACAAAACGATATTTATTTTTAAGTAACGTATCAATCATGGAGTATGTTCGTCAACTGGGTTAGTTCTACCGCTACACTCAATTCAACCGTGAAGCATTTTACTGTGTTGTAGATACAATTAAATACGAGGCGTCCATTTTAGTTCTCAGGGGTAGGAACGCATCTATTTACGATTTCATGGAGAATAGTGAGTTACAATACTGTTATAGCTTGGATATCCTGCCTATCGGCTCTGCAGCCCGCAGAGGCCGATTAACATCAAACAGCCTGCATTACTATATTTTGTCAAAACAAAAACAGGATGAACGATTATTATCAGTCTGTTAATTAAAACTATGTAGTTACGTAGTGATCTATGTAAATTGATAATCTTTTTTGTATCTGAAATGATTTTAATACCTTCAATAATGTACTTCTCAACTCACAAAAAATATTTAATCATGATAAAAACGAGTTGCGCATATTTCATAAGTATTTAGTTACGAATAACGTGTTGTTTGCGTTAAATGGAATATTTGTCTAAACTTTAGAATATAGGTAATCTCTTCTAAGGATACTGCGGTTTAGTTTACGTCAATTTATAAATATGGAGAACACCTTTAGAAAAAAAGGACGATGAATAGCAACTAAATTTTCATTTTCATTTATACCGCCTTCGTAGTTATTCAACTACCTAAGGTTGACTGGCAGAGAATGCTTTTAGCACTAAGTCCACCTTTTGTTACTTTACTTATTGTAAGGGTTACAATGAAGTATAAATAAATAAACAAATAATCATCCACCCGTAGGAACTGCCTGATAGGCAAAAACTACATGATCAAGATCAGCGATTTCGGCACCGACAACGAGGCTTACGCGTGTGACTACTACCGCGCGGACGGGCGTATCCCCCTGCCCCTGCGCTGGGCCGCGTGGGAGGCGGTGTTGTGTGGCAAACACTCCACGAAGAGCGACGTATGGGCATTCGCGATGACTCTACATGAGATATTCGCGTTGTGTCGCCGCCGCCCTTACGAACACCTGACTGATACAGAGGTATGTTGCATTCATATTTCTACTCGATTACAGCTATATCGACTCAAGGCTGGTTTCAGTGAGACAAAAAACTTTAATGACGTCTGATACGTTCTATATGTAATTTTACACCTGCCCGAGTTTTTTAAGCAACGACGTTGCGACCGACTAATTCTGTGTCTGGGTGTAAAAAAATATCTATTTATGTCTTTAAAAATATTGATGTATGTTCATCAGTTGTTTGGTTATCAAAGGACAGGCCCTGCCGAATTTGAGATCAGATGACCATGTGTGATTTGTCCCAAGATGTTTATTTATATATTTAATGTGGCAGGTGCTTGAGAACCTGTCCCACCTGCAAGCGGACGACGGTCTGTTTGAGTGCGTGGAGCGGTCGGCGGGCTGCCCGCGCGACGTGTATGAGCTGATGCGCGAGTGCTGGCGGCGCGACGAGCTCGACCGGCCCACGTTCGCCGAGATGCAGCTGTTCCTGCAGCGCAAGAGCGTCACGTGCGCGACCACGTGATACCGCGCCGGCGCGCGCGCCTTCGCCGCGACGCCATAGCATGCGGCGTGGGGCCTCGCCGCCCCGCCCGCCCGCACGTCCCGCGCATCCCAAAAAACCCACAAGTAGAGCAGAAGAGCGGCGCGCGGGGAACGCGGGTAGATCACAGAAAGCGC
>DWNH01002287.1:0-10031 GCA_018249895.1 Tiana niger
CCGCCATAAAACATAAATAGGTTCATTGGTTTCTGGCGGAATGATGTTACAAATAGAAGTAATTCTTAGCAACCCTACTTATTTGCAAGGTCTAGAAATAAGATAGTCTGGATGACACGTTCTAGACGCAGCGAACGAAGCCTATTGCGATATATGTAGGTATATCACACGCTTGACATAATGGTTTCTTATTTTTTTTATTGAATAAAAGTGTCAAAAATTTTTAGGGTAGATATTGCAAAAAAATTAAAATATCTTCCTAATACGGTAAGAATTGAATGAGATTTTAATTAACATGAAATAATTTTATATTGAAACAAAATGGGTTTGAATAGATAATTTAAATTCTATTTATTTTTAATCACGCGCAAAAGACGGACGGAATTTACTATCATATTTTTTTCAGTTCAGCCCTAATATAAAATCGATTCTTAAAAAGTGACGTCCAAATGTATAAGAAAAGCAATGGTTAATAATTCCTTGTCTCTTTTCAGATAAAAAATGGAGTTGAAATCACCGAAGGCGAAGAAAAAGTCGCCCACAAGAGACATTCCGTGGAAGAAGATGTTACGCACGCCACTCTTACTCCTTCTTCTACTGGGCACTTCCACGTGTGACAATGATAGTTACGAAGTCGAGTTTGAATTAGGAACGAACAGTTCGAACTTTGCTGAACACAGGCTAAGGCATAAAGCCATACAGCCAAGTGTAAATATCAGTGTTGCCAGTGACAATGACATTATGAGTGATATTAGGTATTTGAGGCGACATTTGAATAGGGATATTGTTAATTTCATTATGGAAGATGTTCTAGTTGACGGTGAAGTTGAAAATCGGGTGCATTATAACGGAGTTACGGCGAAGGAGACTTTCGTTGGAGTAAATGGGTAAGTTTGATTGTATTTTCTTAATGATTTTTTAAATGTATTTTCCTCTTATTTGCATTATTTTATATCATCATCATCATCATCAACCCATCATAGTCCGAGAAGGATTTAGGCCACCGTCCACCACGCTGGCCAAGTGCGAGTTGGTGGACTTCACATGCCTTCCGAGAATTTTTTTATTTTTTAAAATTCTAAAGCATGCAGGTTTCATTATTTTATATAGGATACATCAATTAATTAAATAACACGCATTATTAAATAATTGTTGTAATCACAATTAAATTATTAATTAAAGCTACTTCGCGTGTCTCTGGTTCTTAGTAAATTAGAAAAATAAAAAAAAGATTAAATTTTAAATATTGAAGAATACAGTTCTATAGATTACAAACGAAAATTGATTTTGTTCTAATGTAACATTAACAATAGAAAAAAGGTATTTAATACATAGAAAGTTTTATTATAACGCATTATTTAGTTACATAACCAAAATGTTGACTATAGCTAACTTTAGGGTGTCGGTTTTTCGTGACTGTGTGCGCGCGCATCGTAACAATTTACTCTCATCATTTTTCCCTAACGCGCCTAATGAAGTAGAACTTCAAAAAATTATATTAATTATCCATCCCCATCCCCAATGTCATAAAAAAATAAGCAATATATAGACCCCCTCCACCCCTGTTGGCTTACGTAACACTTCAATGATTCCATACTGCGCAGGCGAAGCTAGCACATTATATAAAATAATTTTCTATAATAAATACAACTATTAATTAGCCAATTTTATAAATTCCTTAGTGTGTGTAACATTCCGTTAAACGTTACTTAGAACAATTTCCGAACGATCCAATAGATGTTATGTTTAATCTGTGCCCGGTGTATATCTGTTGGCGGTTAGGTAATTGTCTTGTAAACATTTTGAGAACGTTATGTCTTATGTTGGCCGCACACGGTTAGTTTAATTCGGTTTAAATTTCTATGGAATCTAAAAATAATTAAAAAATTTTTTATTTTGAGTTTACACTTAAAAATATTTCTCCAGAACACGATTTGGGGATCAAATAACCGTGCGAATTATTGTTTATTTTACTTTCTAAAATACAATTAAACTAGGCGGATGACATCTACACAGTGTCATCCTGTGGCTGCAGTTTTGATCATTGTCTTCCATTTGATTTTTTTTAATAACACAGTAAACAAGCATGAAGGCCGCCGCCGGGGAAGTGCCCTTGCAACGACTAAATCTACCGTAAAGTTTATTATGTTTTGGAATTACGATGTGGAAGCCGGAGTTCACTAAATACGAGGCGACTGTCTTAGTCCTTAGAAATAGCAACGCATCTATCTGTGATTTCAGGTAGGACTAAGGTACTTCCTGAAGTTGCTAGTGGATGTCCATGGGTTACAGCGACCACTGAACACCAGGTGACCTGAACCCTCGTTTGTTAGTTTTATTTTATGAAAAAAAGAAAAAAATATTGGACTTTGAAAAACCTACTTTTCGTAAAAATACCTACTTTTCTTTTGATTACAAAACAAATATCGAAACTTATTACCTTTCCCCATTGCCAGCCATTGCCGGAGTGCGCGGGCGCATCGATTTCTATGACAACCCTTACACCGCGAATTTGCGCGTATCTTATTAGTTCTCGCACCTCGTCCGCTGAGTATATTTCATACGGCGAGTACGCGCCGTATCTGAAACATATTACACAATATTCAGACGGTATTCTTATTTTGTTTTTAAATTCTAGATGTAAGACTTCTGTGACCGGTAGGATGCTGTCACCACACGCATTTCTACTGTGAAGCAATTTGTTGTTTCGGAAGAAAGTGTGATTTAAATACAAGACAATTTTAGTCCTCACGAGAAGTAACGCATTAATATACGGTATCAGATAAAACTACAGTATTTCCTGAGGTTGGATATGAACGTTGCAGAGACCACTTAACTGGTCGTTTGTTACTTTCCATTAAAAAAAACTATTATATCGGTGTATAGAACATATATTATTATTTAAATTTTAATTTCCTCGTGAAGTAATTACACATGCTAAGTAAAATTCCACTACTTTCTAGGAACAAGGTAATTACGAGTAACAATTACATCGTAAATCATTCATTGCGTATTTGCGGCGCTTAGCGACTTCAGCTATTCATCATAAATGTCAACATGCATAAATTACTTTTTCATAAAGTTATGTCTTTCAATCATTTGCGAAAGGCTTTTTGTTTTATTACTAGCATTCCTCGACGATAAAACACATGTTTTGCTCTACAGTCCTTTAATTATTACATGAGTTGAAAGAAATTAATTCAACATTTTTCCTCGGACACATTAAATATCACACAAAATAACTTTTTTTCATTCCCTTTAAATTATCAACATAATAAATGTAGATTAGGTTACCTGAGTCATTAAATATTTACTAATGAAATTAATTTTAAAACTGCATTAAAAATAAATCCTTACCTGGTCAGCTGCGGTATACGAGTGGACTCCAACGGAAAACTGTGTGAGTCTGTAACATGCCAATGGAACACATTCATTTTAGACGCAGCCATGCCATCAATCGTCCTTCTGATGTCCTCTAAGGGAATGAAGTTTCTTGATGTGTCTAGAACGAAGCCTCTATGCTTATAAACTGGTCTGTCTCTGATCTTAGCACCGGAGACAAGACGAAGACTGCATTTATACTGGTCGGAGAACGGCGGCTTGTCCGGCGCAATCAATTGTGTAAAAGTTTCCATGCCGTGACGAGCTCCGTAGACGGTTTCAGCTACAATGTGAACTACCACACTTCCATCTGAAATTATCAGAAATTTACTTTAACAATAA
Source organism: Tiana niger (assembly GCA_018249895.1). Lineage (NCBI taxonomy): Eukaryota > Metazoa > Arthropoda > Insecta > Lepidoptera > Hesperiidae > Tiana > Tiana niger. Next base: position 3,724 of record DWNH01002287.1, read on the forward strand.
AATAATAATTGTTATTTGATAGGTGGTTGGCTGAAGTTGTAAGTGGATGTCCATGGGTAGCAGTGACCACTTAACACACGCTCGTTTGTTACCTTTATTCAATAAAAAAAATTAACTTAAACAAAAAAATAAACTTAAAGGTAAATATGGATTGAACTAAATGTTACTGTTAAGATCTTTGTATACCCATGTTTGTGCAAATAAATTATTTTGATTTTAATTGTGTCCCAAACCTTTGGTCTGCACGTCGAGCATGTACTGTTCGTCAGTGTTCCAGGTGAGTTCCAGGTTGGCGGATTTGACGGTGATGTAGACGACCACCGGCGTCTGCACCAGCTCGGTCACGTTGCCATCGCACTCGTCCACCAAGTTCCCGCTTACCACTCGCGACATTTGGACCACCATCTCTCTAGCCTCTACTGGCACGTCGATCAGATCGAATCTGGAAATGATATAACGTGAAAAATTCATATTTTAAAATAGATATCAATTCAAAAGTATTTTTATACTTTATTTCTTTGCAAAAGTATATTTATCGAAAATAAAGTAGGATACGTTATCATAAATTACGGAAAAGCGAGTTGACAACCCCTAGGTACGGACAAGCAATAGGATCTCCTGCCACGAAAAGAACCGTCATCACAGTACATATGTACATACATATGTAGGTATTATATATTTTCTTTCGAGATCTCAAACAATCCCTACATGATTCTTCGTCCTTTGGTATCTTTTAATAGTAACTTTAGCGTAACAATTACTCGTTAAATTTTATCAACCATAATATAAATTTGCTATTCTCTCCGAGCATATTAATACCTACAGTGTGTTAAATACAACAACAATATAAATCAAGCCTGTTAGAGGTACAAAGATTTATTTATACAAAGCGATACGGATCAAAGCTTCCTGTACTCGTATATTTGTCTTCGGGCCACAATGCGTACAAAGGCGACAGACATTAACTGCCATTCGACCAATCAATTTCTACCCACACGCGGGATTATCAGAGCTAAGCTCAAATAGATAAGATGAAACGAAACGCTATTCTGAGAATTTGTTAAGTAACGATAATATGATTTTATGAACTTCAAAAGAAAACTTGGGAGTTCTGCTAATTCTGCGTAAGTAAATTACAAGTATGATAAAAATAAAGATAAAATTATTTACCTATTTACAAATATGGATAGCTAGAAAGATGGTTTATAAACATTTATTATAGTTCAGAGCATATTTACCTTTTCAGGTGTACAATTATAGTAAAACCTAATTGCTTTATTGAAGTTAAACAAAATTAAACTGATCAAGCAAAAAGCAGTTATATATTAAGCGTAAAAGCAGTTAGATATATGTTAAAATGAAGTTAAAAGAGTTATGTAGGTACATAATAACATGGAAGTGACAACGTATTTAAATTGAACAAAAGCATTAATTCAACACCAATTATGGTAATTATTTTTATAGAAGAAGTCATCAAAATCCTTAATTATATGATTCCAGTTGTATTACTTACTATCACAAAATTAAGTTTGCAGTTCTATATATCAACCGATGTAGGTGAATGTCGGTAGGAAGACCTTCAATTGTATCTGTTTATTAATGTATGTATACTATTGTTCTCTCATGACAAAAGACTTCGCAGTTTATAAAAAAAACTTGCAAGAAAAACTGTTCATGTAACAACCATGATTAATTATTGTTTGCAACGATATCCCAAGTGCAAGGTACTACACATAGGTACATATATATTTTTTATGGCACGATCCCTTTAGTAAGTAAAAGCATTTTGCGACCCCGCCCGTTCCTAATTTGTATTTTATTATATTACACATATGAAATGTTTACAACGTATGTATTTACTTATTGTCATTACAAGGTGTCAGTTAAATGCATAATGAAGAAAAAAAATGACATTTTCACGTCCATTACATAAGGAGCGCACAGGGCAGAATAGACGAAAGCTTTTTTTTTCCTTTATTTCAACCCATTAATGTCTAAAACTTTTCTTCAAACACACTTCAGAAAACACAGGTCTAAGCTAATGATTGTTGTGCGTGTGTAATTAAAAATTGTAACTAGATTTATTCTGTTAATATAAATAGTTTAATCGTTAATATTTTATAATGATTATGCCGTTAACCATCAGCTATATAATCATAAAAATTATAAATGTTTCCTTAACATATTTGTAAAGCCATAATAATTTTATTATATTTCATTTCAGATGATAACCTATAACGACTAATAATTTTTATGAATTGAAAATAAACATCATTTATCTGTAATGTAACAAGGATTATAAGAAGTATTGCGTCTTATAAAACTTATTTGTCTACAAACTGTCGATTACATCTGTTCATTAACAACGCAATTCTTCTACTGCAAACTCAATTAAAGAAGCATTATGAAATGGGTTTACTATTTACTAAATAAAATAAGTTCTACTGCAAAGTTTGTTAGTACTCAATATGTTCCTGCGTAATCCATTTGCAATTTTTTTTTATTATTAAATATAAGTAGCAAACGAGCATGCAGGCCACCTGGTCTTGAGTGGTCACTGCAACCCATGGACATCCGCTTGCAACTTTCTTACTCCTGCAGTACCTTAGTCCTACCTGAAATCGCAAATAGATGCGTTGCTACTTCTGAGGACTGATATGGTCGTCTCGCATTTAGTGAACTCCGGCATCCACACCCTCTTTCCGAAACGCAATAAATTGCTTCACGGTAGATATGGGTGTGGCGCTATTTCCCCAGGCGGCAGCCTAGCACCTATCATATAAATAGCAATTACATTTTTTGAAAATAAAATGTATTTTTAAAACAAAATAATATTTTACCGTTAAAAGATAAAATTTTAAATGGTACAATCGAACAATAAAAGTAATATGCTGCGCTCCATGGTAGGCGGAGGATGCGTCGCTATCCAAACTCGGTGATCACGATTTGTTTATCAAGTAAACGGGCAAGGATCGTAGGTTAGAGAACCGCTAGCCCTCCTACGAATCGGTCAATGACCCCGAAGTCTGCTAAATCAATTTACTCCACTGCTAAGCAAATATTGTCATATTATATATGGCATGATCCACTTAGTGTGATTGAACGCCTATGGTCACCGACCTTACGATAAATCAACACCCACTCTTACAATTTTCAAAACTTAATTTATTATTTAATCTTCGTTTGTTATGGAAAATGCTGCCAGCATGAAAATAATTTGTATACCTATGTTTATAGGTATTAATAAACTTTAGTAATTCTGTTATGAAAATTATCATTAAATTAATGTTATAACCATGGAGATAAATATACGTGACTCTACTATAGTATAATGTTTCTTGTTCTCACTTTTTAATACATATTTTTAACTACAGTATAGCTTTTGTCATGACTGCATGTATAAGGAATACATACAATTATAAAGAAGCTTTGTATAATAACCATAACCACGAATATTAATATTTTTCGTCTATAAAAAGATTGTTATTTTTTCTTTGTACATTGTCTTAATAACGTTTATTGTTTTATGAATAAAAGATAATACTTTTACAAATTTAAAATAAAATTTTAAGTGCCTGTCTTTGGCATCAAAACTAACTTGCTTACTTGCGGAACTATCACAAATGACATTCTTTTGTCGTAGCCGACGAATCAAAAATGTTTTATATTTGAAAATTTAAAATCAGTTACAGCAAAGTACTTAAAAAATAATAATTTGTTACCTATATCAAAAAATTTGTTTGCGCTTATTGCTTCTATTGGCTAATGTTAAAAAGGTACAGATAAACAAAACATAAACTATGATATAAAAAAGATTCTGACGAAACTTAAACGAAAATGAAATTCCTCCTCTTTGTGATTCGCTTAATTAAATCGGATAGACAAGTTCTTACGACATCTTAATGGCTATGGTTTAGTTGATATAGTTCACGATTAAAGATATAGCACAGGTGTCTCCGGCGCGTCTATCTATTTCTAGCCGACAATACTTGCGTCATAGGAGTACGACGACATTGTCGTGTCGTCGACAATTTATTGACTAAAGAGACATTCGAGGCAGTCTTTTAAATATTGTGACATGGATCAGAATTAAATATTTATAATAAACAATCATATACAATTCTGATACTGTATGATGTTTTATTTTAGGATTTAATTATAATATTATACATATGTAGATAAGTCCTATAAATTCCATATTATCTACCTATATTGGTATTTTTTGCATTTGGTTTAAAAGGTTATTTTTCCGTACAGTTTGTACTGTTTGTTGTTACCAAATGTTTCGTTGTTGAAGTTATTAGTGACATCACATACTCATCCGCTGTTGAGTTTATATCTGAGAAAGCCTGGAAACATAATAAAATCTTGAGGTCATTTTAACGTAACGTAACGAGTATCTGTCTCCTAGCTGTCTAATATCTATAATGTCTATTCCGAGCGTACCTCTGCTTGGGCCGTTCCCAACAAATACTGAATACATTGAACAATGTTGTTGAACTTTTATTTTTAGTTTTGGATGATACTTGCCAAAAATGGTTACAAAATGAATTTCTGTGTATTTATTTATTTTATTAAGTCAGCAATTTGTTTACAGATTAACCAAACACAAATGCGATTTATTAAATACTAAATAAAAACTACATTACTACTACATATCCTAAATACTAATTACATACTATAGTTACATAATATGTTCGGTTGAACACTTTACAGGATATAATGTAATTATCGCCAAACTCCTTGTTTATGCTGCTTTTGCTGCAGACTGTGTAATATAATTAAAACTGATTTTAAAGGAGTACCGATAGTTTTTTTCCGCCGGCTTTTTTCTCCCGATCAACAATAGCTAAAAGAGAGTCTAAAGCCGATGAACTTATTGATTTTATGACTTCATTAAATATATGTAAATACCTTGTAATGAATAAAACAAATTCATTTCATTTCATTTCATTATTCATTTTATAAGTAGGTCAAAATAAAAATTGGTGTCTAAGGACACCTTGGTATTAACTCTATCTGTGTTACGTGTTTCTTGCCTATTTGAATTTATTTTTGGTGTTCAATATCTTATCTAACGCACACTAAATAGGTTTGACACAAATGATAAAATATATTTATTTATTAGTCATCAACAAAATTACATACATACAATCTTTCAATTCTACGTATAACTATTTAAATGTTAACAGTGTTTTCATTTAAAGAAGATCACAGCATGCGTGGTAAAAATAAATAAATAATCAATATATAAATATATTGGGACAACTCAGACACGGTCATGTCTCAGACAGACAACTGATAAATATTTTTTTTACATCCAGACGCACAAATATTCATGCCACAAACATTTGCTCTGGGTGGGTATCAAACCCACCTATATAGTAATATTAAGTTAATTTTTTGACTTTCATTAAGTGTATGTATGTAAATACCTTGTAATGACTAAAACAATTTCATTTCAATATGTAGGTATTATTTTATTATAAACATTAATATATTAATTTGTATGTATGTATGCTATACTATTATTAGGATAATAACGAAATCGTTATTCCTGAACGATATTGAAATTTATTAGATAACAGTTGTTGATATTCTGATAACTACGATAGCTAACGTACTAACATAAAATAGATACGTATTAGAAATCCGTTCTAATCCAAACACTTCGTATAAAGTGGCAGTAAAATATCTTCGAAAATGGAAGAGGCCTTAAATTCAAATTAGTAAATTCTAATAGAGTTTCAGACAACAATCAATTTAACCACAATTTTGTTTTATTAGAGAAACTTTTAAACAGTTTTTCGAGCATATATCTACATAAGTATGTTTATTACCTACTTAGGCACGGGCTACAGTCTAAACAGCTTAATAGATTTAATTATAAAATGTCCTTAGATTCGTCTTGATAGCAGGTCTGAAACAGAGTACTTACTTAAAAATTAATTGCGAATTTTCGAACTTTTCTAATCTAGTAGGATGCCAAAATATAGAGTTCTGTAAGACGATCACAAATATTGTAATATATATGTACTTGACTTCGTACCTTTTAATTTAATTGAAAGGATAAATAATTATTTATATTTGCGTCATCCAGTTTTATGTTTTTATGTACCTTTGGGTTTTATTTATTCTTTAAACCTTTTTTTAAATATTAAATAAATAATATCTTAAAATAAATATCTTGGGACAACTCACACACGGTTATCTGATCCCAAATTCGGCAGAGCCTGTTCTATGGTAACCAGACAACTGATAAACATACATAAATACTTTTTTTTTTGTAAATACATACTTATATAGAT
>DWNH01002288.1:0-10031 GCA_018249895.1 Tiana niger
ACGAGGCGACCATCTTAGTCCTCCGACGTAGCAACGCATCTACTTGCGTTCTCAGGTAGGACTAAGGTACTGCCTGAAGTTGCAAGCGGATGTCCATGGGTTGCAGTGGCCACTTAACACCAGGTGGCCTACACGCTCGTTTGCTACTTTTATTAAATAAAAAAAAAAATCTTAAACCGTAATATCTTTCATATAGTGCCAGGACCACCGGCTGCCGTGAAGGTGGTTGCTACGACGGTGACATCTTTAGCTGTAAGTTGGTTGCCACCGAGTCGACCGAATGGACCACTCTTGTACTACACAGTATTCTATCGCGAACTGGGGAGGTAAGTTTGTAGAATTAAAATAAGATAATATATGACGAACTGTATATTCAGTGAAGTGGTGCCCAAAATAAGAGTAGCTTTTTGAAAAAGATAATACCTATATATATTTGGTTGTATGTTTATATGTTTAGGTATATGTGCACACTTAATTTATAAGTTCATATCATATCTTCTCTCTATTCCCAGGTCTGGTGGAAGAGATTTCTTTAGGAATAAGCAGTACCTGTGTACCAAATTTATTAATTTAAGATTCCTTAATAATATTGTGTGTGTAAAAAAATAAATGTACATATATGTATATATATATGTATGTACATATATACTTGACTAGGTACACAATAGGTCTGTCGAAAATAAAATGTGCGTCGATCAAAGAGAAACAGTCCTATAAACGTCAAATAATCCTACCTTACCCGGTGGTGTTACAACGCCATCTATATGACCGCCGCAAAAAGTCTTTATTAACAAATATGTTCTATTTATCGATCGAGGCATCTAGTTAACCGTGGATTTACTAGATGGCGCTGTTTTACAGTAATATAGTTACTAAACAATAGTTTGACAGTAGAACAGTAGATTTTTTTCAATGACTTATAGACAACCCATACACGGCTTTCTCATACCAAGATATGCAGAGTCCATACTAAAGTTACCAGACAAGGATATGCACATGCACATATAATTTGCATGCATACATAGTTTCACTCACAGACGCAGAAGAAACATTCGTACTTAGCAATGAGGGTAACCAATAGACCAAGAGGCAAAAGTTAGATATAAAACTTTGTCGTTTTCAAATTTTTTCAGTTTTTCACGGGTGCACCGTGCCTAGCAGTAAAACAACAATGGGCTAATGGTCTGATGACGAATAAATTGTTGACGAAAAACTTTTTACATATTGCATATTTTGATGGAAACTTTGTCGATGTCTAATAATATAATTTCAAGGTGTACCTACTCTTTTGAAGTTTACTATTGTTTGCTACCTAAATAAAAATAAAATCGTCATAGGGACCGGCCACCTCAACCCACGACAGTGCAAGCCGAAGACACAGAATCCTCAGTAGGCTTGGGAGGTTCTACGGAACTTCGCTCGCTATCAGAAGGCGCCACGTATGAAGCCTGGGTGGCGGCTCACTCGGCCGCGGGGGAAGGAGAACCCTCCGCTCCACAACCTGCTACAACAACTTCTAGAGGTTCATTTCAATATGCTTATACTTACAACTTTTCCACATGGACTGAATAAAAATGTAACTAATTGAAATATTGCAAAATCGAAAGAAAATTTCGGAATAAAGTACCTACCTAGCAAATATTCTTCCTCAAGCCTCAAACTATCTTTATATTAAAATTTCATTACATTCGGCGTAGCTGTTTCGCTGTAAACGCGTTACAAACAAACAGAAAGACAGGCAGACAGTTATTAACATAGCACGGCGAACTACGGCCAAATTCGAAAATTTTATTGTAATGCTTAAAAAGTAGATTAGGTATATGACAGACTTTTAAATACATAGAATTACCACAAACAGCGGCAGTCCGCGTGCTTTCGTTCGGCGTGTGGGCCGTGGTGTCGTGCGGGCGGGGGCTTCGGCTGGCGTGCGTCTGGCGCGGCGAGCCGGCGCCGCGCGCGCGCTGGCTGCGCTCCGACCGCCCCGTCACGCACGATCCAAGAACGCATCTGACGCCTCACGGACACCTCGCTATACATGGTATCTAAATAACAGCTATCATGTATCATAGCATACTCTGAGTGTACTCTGAGTGAGTAGGTCCCATTTTACATCAAATCGTAGCAGCGTTTATAATCGTCATTTTAAGTTTTTTTTATTTTATTATTTTTAATAAACGCAGTAATAGTACATAGAAGTAGGTATTTGCTGTGTATTTAATTGGATGAAAAATAAAGCATTTCTTTCAAACTTTTAAAATAAAAATTCAATTATTTAAAATAAAATGTTTATACTATTTTATTATAAATGTAACACATTAACTTTCTACGCTTCTTCTACATTAAAATTACAAATATAAGCAATAAATGCAATATACCTACTGCAACAGAGGTGGACGCATCAACAAGCGGCAACTATACGTGTTCAGCGCGAAACGCGTACAGTTCTGAAGAGGTCACGTATAGAGTGGAGTGCGCCACGCCGCCAGCAGCTCCCACCCTCACCCTGGAGCACACTACGCATAAAGAGGCGAAGCTGAGTTGGAGAACAACGCATCATCCCTCCGCACCGCCGCATGGTAAGATGTGGGATGATGTACACAACACGCACACACACACCCACACACATACATACAATGTAGGTACCTACTAATAATTTTGTAAGTGACTGCTTTAAATTTAAATCGTGTACTCCGAGGTGGGCGTATATAGTAGCGACACATTTACACTATCTATTGCTGCTGTTTACAATCATTACAATTGTAAAACTGTTTTTGATCATCAATAAAAAAAAATCTTTATCTTAAGCCTAGCAAAGAGTCATGCGGGCCACCTGATGGTAAGTGTTTACCGCCGCCTATGACCATCGATCTTTAAAAGAGTCGGCAACGCGTGGCCGGATATGGAGGAGAGCTTTTTTAAAGCCTTTTTTAAAGTACCCTATGTCATAGTCTGCTAGGATTGTTTCTGTAATAATATAATCGTTCTATATCTTACATGTTCGAAGTAGGAATGGTCGTCTAAAACGGACCGTGTGGATAAAATTTCAACCTTTAGCTGGTGGTATAGTGGAGGAAGGGTGACGTGGGCATTAACTTATGCTGTTTCTTCACTTGCACACAATATACGGTCTCTGGGTACTCCAAAGAAGTTCTGTATACATGCATTTTATAAAGATTTAACTACATGAGACCACATGATATTAGATCATATTACAGTCGGATTAAAAAGCTAGAATCCTCTGTTTCATATCTATGCGATTAGGAGTAAGTTTGAGCATTTTCTATCAGTAAAGTTTACCACCACACTTATTCCGAATCGCAAACAAATCTTCTAATATTGTTACCTTATTTTTTTTGTACTAGGCTTCACAATTTGGTGGGTGCGTGTGCGCGATGACAGTGTGGACGGCTCGGAGCCAGGCTCTCGAGGAGAAGAGGAACGGAGACTAGAGGCAGGAGGAGAAAGCAGCAGCGTGGTGTTGCGAGCTCTCTCGTGTGGCGCCACTTACTCTGTCAAGGCAGTTGCTCATTCTAGAGCTGGGCCTTCGCCGTCTTCTGCTGCTTTGATGGTCAGAACGAAACCTCCAGGTAGAGTTCTTACACCTCTTTGTGTTGCAGAGTATGTCATCGCACATTATATTACTATTATTTACTTACCATAAACAATACACGCATAAAAAAATTTGGATGTTCGAAGGAAGAAAAATTTAAATCTATAGCATTTTATTGTTAAGTTTTCTCCGATAGGTCCGAAACTAGGCGAGCATTCCCACATAATGCAGCAGCAACAAGGAGTTTGTGCAAAAAAGAAAATACACCATTATTTTTTTAAATTTGATGATGATGTTGTTGTGTCACTATTCACGATAACTAAAATACCAGCTTACTCATCTGTATTTTTGCGATGCGACTTCTCTGCGACCGGCGGGAGATCATTATGAAAAACTTCGGTCAGATTAAAACTAATCAGGCAAACCCGAAAAACAAACGAAATTAAGCCGGTATTTTAGTTATCAAGAATCATGTTGTTGATGAGAAAGTTTATTGGAAAATCTTTGCGTAAAAAATGTTTACAAAATTTATTTGGATAAAAAGGCTCTGTTCTGTAAACAAGATACATTACTCTGTCGCTGTTAATAGTAACGCTCGATAAGATTTCACGTAGACGTAACGCCATATTCATATATTATGCAAATCATTTCGCCCGTTTCGGGTAAGGTTTTCAGAAACCGAATATTTTCCACACATATTCAATAGAATTTGTAACCTGATTCAATCCGTATTGACCGATAAAAACACGGAACCTCGCTTCCTTTCGCGGTTGCCAATATCAAATACACTCGAGACGTGATGTGTTTCCCAAACAGACGCCGTAAAGTGTCTCGACCTTACAAAATTCGTATTATTTTCACTGAGGAAATCAAGTTGCTTTTATTTTTGTCACATAAGTATTTCTTATTTATTTTAAATTTTAGTAACACTCTAAAACTCAATATAAACAAGCTTTAAACGGAGTTTAAGTTATTCTACAGGATAATATATAATTCTTTCAAGGTTTGCGATATTTCGAGACTTACACGACGTTTATCTAGTTGAAACCCCTCTTTTTATGTTAACAACCGTCTTAGCTTGTGTGAATTAAACATCGCACCTTTATATACCACAGTCTAGTACGACTTCGCACTTAGTACTACTTAATACTAATAAAACAAATGCCGGCAGATATTAAATACAAAACGTTATCTTAGTCCTCAAGAGACTTTGCAATTACTCACTCGTATTGCGACATTTTACCCACAAACAGTTACAATATTTAAACGAAGCTTTTAAAATTTAAAATATTTCCGCATTAAGAATTTAAGCCTCAATGGATTGAACTCCCTGGAGCGAGTAAACTATTCAAAAATGAAACTTCTTCAAACTTTACATTACAGCAGGTGTTACGACAGAAAGTAGGAGCTTCACTCCTAGTATGCAAATAGCCGAAACAATGGAAAACCAGAGTTCCCGCGCCGCAAAAATGTGAAATAAAAACTATTCACTTCTTTGCTATTATGATTTTTAAACTCCAAAGCGTTTTTAGAGATAATGAAGAGAGGTTGTTTACTTACGTCCCGTAGTAGTGGAATGAAAATATGTAGATTTACGTGTTTCATGCGCTTCAATACTTGTACTTACATGTAAGATGCAAATTTTTAGTTAATCTCACTTATCTGGATTGATTTTAGATCATAATATTAAAGATACTAGTGGCCAATTTGACATTGAGAACAATTGCGTTGGCTAAATAATACCAGTGACGCCATCTATTAGCGGATGATGCGCAATCGTTACTGTTTCATTTTATGTTATGTGATGTGTTTGTAACGCATTTTATATATAAATTCTATTCTAAAGTTTCTACACTCCTTCTCGATGTAAATTTTATGCCAAATTTCACATTTCTCAGTTCCCGCAATGTGCTTAAAAAGGGATCCAAAGTTTTCTGTTGACGTAATAATATATACACATGTAGATAATATAATACATACATGTAGAGAGGTAAAAAAAATTTATGTATCATTTTTGGTGACCACTGAACACCAGGTGGTCTGCAAGCTCGTTTGTTACTTATGTATATTTGAAAAAAAAAAAAATCTATCACAGTATTAGTATGGGAGGGCGGAGGATCCGAAAGCCAGGAGGAGGGTGCAGAAGCAGCCGTATGGAGCAACAGCAGCTCGTTGGCGCTGGACGCGCGGCGCGCGGTGCGATGCGGCGCGCGCCTCGTCAGACTCCAATGGCGACGCGCTGACGCCAGCGCCAGTGCGTGGAGAGACGCGGATTTGACATCTCTGCATCATCACCGCGAGGTAAGTATGTTCAATAAAAGTAATAAAAAAAATTTTGTACAGATATTTTCAATTATTATATTAATCCAATCACATTACATTAATTTATTAACTAGATATAAGTTACATATTTAACAAAGTCGCATAGAGATTAAATTAAAAAATATTAATTATACATAATGTCGTACTACACCTACATAACGTAATTTTAGTCTTAAAGAACATAATTAAAAAGAAATAAAAATGATTAATAATGATAATAAGTTATACATAACTATAAAACGATAAAATGTAGATATGTAGGTACATATGTATTTATTATAGCTAAATCTAATTACATTAACAATTTTTTGTGTAAGTATGATTGTCTGTTTAAAACTTTTTGAAATCTTTAAATATTTTTAATTTTTTAAGTATTAGGATCTGTCTTTTGTTTATAAAGCAAGTTACCAATATCAAAATGTACCTATATTTCGCATAACATTTTTCGAGCCTGATATCGGCTATTCTGCAATATACGCTTTTGCAATGTTCGTTTTTTCGTTTCATGGTAGCGTATAATAAACCAATCGCTGAAAATTTCGATAAATTGAAACGATCATTCGTAAATGTAGCACACATGAATAAATCAACAATTTATTTTGTGCCGCGCAAGCATGGTTGCAAATTACAGAGTGAATGTGGGACGTGGGCTATCATTTGAGTACCCGAATGTGTTACTTTTTGGGATGAAATTGATTAAATATTTACAATGAAAAATATACGACGAGTCCCGAAACAGTAATTGGACTGTTGCAATTAGCGAATTAAACAAAGAAATAAAATTTTCCCTGAGGTTTCTAAGTTGCTACTGAAATGTAAGATGAAAAATGGCCTTATAGTTAAACAGTAGCCCGGTAACCACACTTTTCCTTCGACTCTTTTACTCCACAAAAAGACTGCAATGAATACAAATTCATTGGAGTCTTTTTATGTTTCGGAGGCAAAGTGTGGAATTCAAATTACAACATTGGAATTTAGTCTTTCATCACAAAGACTAAATTCAAATTAGCAATATAGCCGTACCTACAGAATTTAATTTATAATAAAATCTAAAGGTTTCATTCAGACCCTTATCCAAGTCCTATCCAGTAATAGTAACATAGTAAATTGTTTGACGATAGAAAGGCGTATGGCATTTTGAAGGGGGTGCAGTGGGCATCGAGCGACATATGAGAAGGAACAGCGCAAGCATATTTTTTTTTAACATCTGCAATTAGTAATGCCAGTTGCGAGAGAAGTTTCTCTAAACAAACCTGATCAAAACTTATCATAGATAGATTTACGTCCTCGCTGAGGCTTTTTTAGCTATCCTAGCAATTTAACATGACCTACTTATTAAAGTTGACAATTGTTTACACGATCTAGCTATGAAAAAAAACATGAAATGTACATTTTTAATTTATTAAAGAATTTAAACATGCCTTAATTGGCTTTTATTATTTTATTAACTTATAATTAAAATAGAGTGGGCGGCGAATTTTCGATCACCCTCAAGCGACTAAAACCCACGCAACGCCACTGGGTCACGGTTATTATTAGGTAGCATAGCAGCCATTAACCCTTGTCTGACGTCATTGTGTTATATGCGGTTTGAAACCATTCGACACGGGTTGACATAATATGCACTAACACATATTATCTTCCAATGGATAATTTGAGCAGCGTGACAGAGAAAAAGCGTTAAGTGCAAGTCGGAATCGCATACGGAGGGTTCCGTAACAATTTGCAAAAATCGAATAGATATAATTATAAGGTAACAGTATTCATGTTAGAATATGGTGCCGGAGTATGCATAATATGGGGCGACCATCTTAGTCCTCAGGAGTAGCAACTGTGTACGATTTTAGGTAGACCTAGAATCTTACTTAGGGAATAATGGATGTTTATGGGGTGCAGATACTATCTACGGCCCTACCAACACCCAGAGGCCCACATGTTGGTTTCGAATAAAAAAATATAAAAACACTACAAATATGTATACTAACTATAATTTTTACTATTTTATCCATTTTTATTAGTTATTCGAGTGGCCATAGTAACATATTCAGTAAAAATTAGTAAGAAACGGTAAGTAACTAGAATAATTTATAACATTTGCATGTAACTAAGTATTACCGATATCAACATATTTACCAGCAATAACTCACAGGTCGTGCTGGGCGGGCTCGGGGCGGGCGTGTGGTACGCTCTGAGGCTGTGGACGGCCACAGAGTCCGCTAGGCAACAGGCGGTCATTTACGCTGCAACCACTACGCACTCTGGAGGTAAATTTATATGTTTCTTTGGAACCTTCTAATACAATTTTTACATACAATACCTCTAGATAGGCATTTTTTTTTTCTGTTTTTACTTTGTTTCATCTTTATTTTTTTTTGTTATTCCTTTAGCTTATTTGAGCATTAACTGATTCTCGATTGAACTGGGCTCGATTTTTTTTCTTCCGTTTACAAGACTGATGCTGTATAACATAGAGAAAATAAATAAACCAATTTGTTACATCCAATCGTTCCTATTATCTACACTATTATCTTTCAGCTTTTTAAGGTAACTATATAAACAATTTTGCATTTACTCTAGGCACCCACGCGCTGAGAAAACTTATACTCATACTTATACTGATTATAAACTCGTAAAAAACTTATTCATTCATTCATAGAGCGTATACGGCGGCCGGTCGCGTTCCACTCGGAGAGCGGCGCGCTGCCGCCAGCGGCGGGCGGGGCGGAGAGCGCGGAGCGCGTGTTGGGCGCGGTGTCGCTCGCGTTCGCCGCGCTCGCCGCCGTCGCTGTGGCCGCTCTGCTCGTCGTGCTTATGACCAAGAGAAGGTAATGCATTTTTTTTTATTTTTATTAAATAAAAGTAGCAGACGAGCATGCAGGCCTGGTGTTAAATGGTCACTGCAAACCATGGACATCTACTTGCAACTTTAGGCATTACCTGAATTGTTTTATTCATCAAGATATTTACATTTGTAATTAATAATATTATTATTTTTTTATTAAATATTGAATATTTACATTAAAAATAAATAAAAATAAAATTTATAAAAAGTAAACTTCCCCTAAAATACCCGTATGCGGCATGGTACCCAAAACCCTGGCGGCGTTTCCACTTTGCACGGCTATACTTAGTCTTTGGGCAAAATACCGGCCATAGGCAAGAATAATTTTGGACGACATTTCTGACATGAAACTTTTCAAAGAGATCGCAAATTCTTCATTCATTTCATTTCATTCAATTCATTCAATTCATTCATTTCATTTCAAATAGATGCGTTGTTACTTCTGAGGACTAATATGGTCGCCTCATATTTAGTAAACCCTCTTTCCGAAACACAATAAGTTACTTTACGGTAGAATTGGGTGTGGCGGTGGTACTTGTCCGGGCGGCAGCCTACCACCTATTTATGTATGTATATATATGTTTATCAGTTGTCTGGTTAGCGTAACACGGGCAATAGCAATTTCCAAATTAAATAGACATGTTTTTCGGCATATTGAACAGTATAGGTACATAATAATATATTTTAAACAAACTTCCATAATAACTGAAAAGTTATAATATCGCTTACAATTTGTTTTTAATGAAATATGTATCAAACAATCCTACACATACACACATCAAACATACCTACATATGTACCTACATACATAAAATATCAGAATGGACTTCGGTAATGTTTCTTCTGATTTGGATATTAATTATCTAAATTACTTTATTTATCGTAAAGCTATCAATATGGTATTGACCGCAGAAGTCGGCAAACGTATTTCGTAAATTGATATTCCGATGAGCTTCACGTGCGGGGAACCGCCGAAAGTGTGCCTTTAGCCATTGTATCCGAACATTGTATTGTTCTAAAAGAGAAAATTAATATTTGAAAGGTAGTTTGCGTAATGTATATGCAGTAATTTTCTTATTGAATAAAGACCGATTTTTCAATACTCAGATAAAGTGTCGGGCAGCATTTATTCGACAGATAATAAAAAAATGAATTTCTCAATAGTCAGATATGTTCTATTCGAAGAATAAGTCGCTTGCCGGTGGTAAATGGAATATAAATATAATATAATATAAATAATATAAATATCTTGGGACAACTCACACACGGTCATCTGATCCCAAATTAGGCAGAGCCTGTGCTATGGTAACCAGACAA
>DWNH01002289.1:0-10030 GCA_018249895.1 Tiana niger
GATACCAGTAAAAAACATAATTTTCACAGACTTAGATTAGATAATTTATTAGGCACGTATAGTTATCTTTTTTATTTCGCAAATATTTCTAGAGGAACTATATAGTCTGGCGGCAAAACGTGTTATCTACGTATTTATCGTACGTAAGTATCGTCTGAACAGAACGCTCATACATCCACCATCAGTCTTATAGCAAATAAAAACCATTGAATAAAATATGGTCTACGTGTATTAATCGTGTACAATATCAACGTGCAAAGTAGTTTATATATTAAAAAGTAATTTATAACAAAAGTTTAGTGCAAAATAGAATCCATGTGTATTTGAATAATAAAAATAAAGACAAACTGTCAAATATAGGATAAATGTAGGATAAGAAAACAAAGGGCAAACAACCAGTTTACTGTAAACTATATTTAATTTGAAACTACTGATAACTTTAATTTTGTGCATTAATGATACAGGACGGACACGGGATATAATAGATACTATAGTCTATGCTAAAATATATAAGAAAAGCAGTTTACTAATCTGTGATACAGATGAAACCATGGAAAACAGATTGAAAAAACAATAAATAAATAGGTAGCAATTTCTTTCACATTGATTCAAATGAAATGAAGTCTATAATGAAAAGTGGTGAAATGTCGACTTTCAATTACTTTTGATATTATGTTATAAGATCGATGTCGTTTTTAATATAGTAGTGGTGTCCGTCAGTTTATCTTGCTAATCAAACTACTTCACTTACCACCCGGAGTCTGGACTTTTAACAAAATGTCTGCGGATTCAGATATGGAATATTCAGACAATGATGCTGATGACTACGATTACTATGGGGGACAAGATGATTGTGATATGGAGCAAGTAGATCGGAGTAAAGCGGATCCTGAGTACTTTTTATATTCTTGCTTGAAAGTGGAGGAGGTGGAGAAATTATTAAACGAATCGATCGAATTACTTAGCAATAGCCTTCAAATTACGCCTTCACTCGCAAAAGTTTGTATTGTTTTTGTATTAGTTTATGTAGTTTACGTCTATTAGTTTAATATAATATAATTTGTTTTTCGCAGGTAATGTTACATGCTTATGAATGGAATGCTCAAGAGATTATAAATAAATATAAGGAAAATACTAACGAGGTACTAGTATACAGTCGTGTAAAATCGCGGTCCCCAACGGTGCAGGGGGGTAGCAGTCGCACTGTCTGCGCTGTCTGTGCCAACACACCTCCCATACAGAAGTACAGTGCCTTGGCATGTGGGCACTACTTTTGCAATGATTGTTGGGCAATGCATTTTGAAGTCCAAATTATGCAAGGTAAGCCTGACTTAATCTTAGTCAAATGTACTTTACTAGTAATATTTTATCGTTCCTCCTCTCCTCTTAATGATAAGTGGTTACCCATGGATCTATGCATCACCAAAATATTCCAAAGGTCCTATACTTTGATGCCATGTATAGAATTGTTTGTGTTGTAGATGCTATAGACATACTTAAAGATACCTTTACCTTCCATAAACCTTTGAAAACCACAGTTACAATTCTACTATTTTTAGCCAGAAAAAAAACCATTGTTTATCTATTAAGTATCTTAATTGTTATTATATTAAGTTAATTACCACTAAGGCTTATAAGTTGTCTTACTTTGTTTTAGTACTTTGTTTTATCACTCTTTAAAAATGAAATGATCTGTTTAAGGTGTTTCCAATACAATACAATGTATGGCTCAAGAGTGTGAAGTGAGAGCTCCTGAAGACTTTGTACTCTCACATGTAGCTAAACCTACTCTGCGTGATCGCTATCAACAGTTTATGTTTAAGGATCATGTGACATCTCACCCGCAATTACGCTTTTGTCCTGGTCCAAACTGTCAGGTAATACTTACCAGTGTCTTGGATTTATTATATTACTATGAGAATTTTCTATGTTTGCCCTTTGTTTATTAATATTTGATGTACTTCATGGAAATAAATAAATAAATACATAAATTGTTTTTTTAGTGGATATTTCAAGCATTCACCAGGGAAGGTGCACGTAGAGTGGAATGTCATGGCTGCGAATCCCTTACGTGTTTCTCATGCGGCGCACCTCATCATGCTCCAACCGACTGCCATACTATACGCAGATGGCTCACTAAATGTGCTGATGATTCTGAGACTGCTAACTATATAAGTGCCCATACAAAGGTAATTTCTAAAAAAATATTCTAATCTCTTATTGGTTTAAATCATTTATTTATGATGTATCACTGTATTAAATTTATTTTTTGGAAATATTGCAAGTAATAATTAAAGTTCAATTTTTTAATAATAAATAAATAAATATTTGGGACAATTCACACACTCCCATATAATTCCACACCAGGCAGAGGTAACAAGACAAGTGATAACCATACATAAATATTTTTAAATAAATACTTATTTAGATAACTTTAAACTCAGACACAGAACAAACATTCATGCTCATCACACAAACATTTGTATTGGATGGGAATCAAACCCATAACTTCTGGCTCACTAACTGCTAGACCATGAGACTAATAATCATTGCGTCTTTAACCTACAGACAACACAGAAATAATTAATTGATTAAGTCATCCTTGTATAATTAGTAATATAAATCTGCCAAAACTAAAATAAATGTTCCACCATAGTAGAAATGGCTATGGCTCTTTTTTCTTTAAAATATCCTATTAATTAACTTAAGATTAATTTCATGGAGTGAATATTGTCCTTATATTTAATATAATGTAATTTCAGGACTGTCCGAAATGTCAGATTTGTATAGAAAAGAATGGTGGTTGCAATCACATGCAATGTGGTGCATGTCGCCATGACTTCTGCTGGGTATGTCTGGGTGACTGGAGATGCCATGGTTCGGAGTACTATGAGTGCAGTCGATATAAAGAGGACCCTAACCTGGCTAATGATAGTCAGCATGCTCAGGTAAATCATAAAATGTAACTACCTTATTATCTTTTTACCCTTTGTAGGTTTGATTTGCCAATTTAAAAGAAAATATAACAATTAAAAGATTTGAAATAAACAAATGATTAAAACAAATGGAGTGGAAAAATGTATCTTTGTTAATATCACATCTGGTGTGATTTTGTGTTGCTTGCCAAAGTTTTCAATTTGATTTGTCTAAATTAATTTTCTTTATGAACAAATCTTCTTAACATTTTGTTTTAGGCAAGAGAAGCTTTAAAGAAATATTTACATTATTACGAAAGGTGGGAAAATCACGCACGATCTCTTAAGTTGGAGGAACAAACTCTCGCGAATCAAAAAAGGCGAATTAATCAAAAGGTACTTTGTAATGTATTAAAGTGTGTAAACTGCTATTCCTTAAAAAGTTTACTGTATGGTTAGATTACATGACATTTCTAATAAATGGACATTGGGTTTAATAAAGTGTACTTGTTCAGGAAAAATGTACTGCATTAAACTATATTTAAATAGAAATGTTTTGAAACGCCACGTCTGTACCTTACGCTGTTACAATGCGCTCTGGAGCGAATCCGTGTGTAAAAGATAGTAGTTCGCCTATGCCAAGGCGCCTGTGAGCGTGAGTATCTAATATACACATTTAAAACAGACTATGAAATCAGTGAAACTCCTACGTATTTTTTGTTAGCAATAGCAGCTTATATGTAAAATGTATGCTTAGTTGATAGTAAAAATGAGTAGACATTTAGTAAAAAATTAAAATGTGGTCAAAATAAAAGGAATTGTACTAATATAGTTGGATATGTAATAAATATTTTAAGGTTTTTGTTTATTCAATATAAAAATGTATAGAGTCATTGAATGAAATAAAATTTACTTTTCATAGGTAATGGCAGGTGAAGGCACTTGGATAGATTGGCAGTATCTTTGGGACGCTGCCAGACTTCTCAAGCGTTGCAGATATACTCTACAGTACACATATCCATATGCTTACTACATGGAGGTTGGACCTAGGAAAGAACTTTTTGAATACCAGCAGGTAATATATTTCTGTCATTAAAAATGGTATGCACTAAAACATTTATCTACAAACACAACTTTAACAATTGCAAAAGGATCTGAAGTAAACACTATTAACTTAATTTAAGAGCAATTTAATCCTTCATCTCAGTGTAATAATTTTTTTTTAGGCGCAATTGGAGGCTGAAATTGAAAACCTTTCGTGGAAAGTCGAAAGAGCGGAAACTACAGACCGTGGGGAACTAGAAAATCAAATGGACATAGCAGAGAAGAGGCGAACCACATTGCTCAAGGACTTTTTAGAATTCAATACTAGTAATCCTACTAGTAGCAAAATATAACTCGACATCAGATATTGCATTTTAAATAAGTAATAATAACAGTGAGCACCATTGTATAATATTCTTGAAAGCTATGTTTTCATTTATGTTGCCAAAGTATATTTATTTTATGGACTTTGCAATAAAATAGAACAATAATAAAATAACGTTGTTTAATTATATTAATTTTGCAAGTCACAGCAAATACGGTATATTTCTGTCTGATACTACCAATGGTTCATTTATTTTCGACTCAAACATGAACATTTAAAGCAACTAGCCAGCCAAGCAGATTATTTTAATTTGCTTTTAAATTGTGGTAATAATAGTAGGAGTTTGACATCCGACACATATGGGTTTAAAAGTAGTATCACCAGTAATCTAAATTGGAGAAGCATGGTGAAGGCCTAAGGTATTCTCTAGACCTCTCATAGTGGAATTTAGTGACAAACAGCCACGTACGTTTATTAGTACGAACTGGCTGCAATCCTTTTACGAGTAGGTGATGATCATTAGCTCTAAACAGGTGGACCTCGATCCGATTATTTGAAAAAATGGCAGTAAAGCTCCAAAAGGGCCTGGAGTTAGTAATATATAATACATACGTGCACATTATATCATTATTATAAACTGCTCCACTCTGACATACATGTAGAGCTTGTAGAATTAAGAAGTTATTTGTACATGGAATCTGATAACTTATATTCCAAATGTTATCGTTTTGAAGCTAATAGTCTCAGAGTAAAATGGTTGTGAGATACATATATTGTCATGATTTCGCAATATATATATATAGCTATAGGACTTATGACTTAGGAGGAATTTACCTTAATAAGACTACAGCAACTCTAGGTAGAGCGCGGTGATAAAAAAAAAATTTGAAAATTTTGAATATATTTGAAATCTTGCAATATATAACATATTGTAGTTTTTACGAAAAATAAAACACTTTCTAGATTAAATTCGTTTTATTAATTTATTTAGTACCTTACAAAATGTCCAATTATAAATAGACCTAAGCAAATAAGGTATAAATTGATAAATTATGAACGTTACAAATAGTTATAGGTTTTTTAAAAAAGTTTACTGACTTTTGTGACGAACAGGGGTACAGTTTCAGCACTGTCCTCTAGTTATTTGTTTTTATTTGCATAAAAATTGAGGTCTCTAATGTTATTAATACGTAATAAATTTAAAAAATTGGCACAAACTTAAGGGCATTTTAATGACTAAAGACAACTTTAATGTCGTATGTGGTGTTATAAGTATTATTTCTATGCTCTACTACGAACGTGTCCACACACGTGTATTGCAGCAGCGTTGGAATGTATTGAACTGCTACAAGGCGTGTGCATTAGGCCTAATATTGGCGCGTTAATACTGAGCCGACCTTTGACTTTGATTTTTTTAACGTTACAGTAGGTATCAGAAACACTTATAATAGCAATTGAAATCAACGGACTTGTAACAAAATTTCAAATACAGTTACCTGAAAGATCTAACGTTAGGTTACGATAGGTAGATTGATTTTCTGTACCATTAAATTGTTGTCAAAGTACAAACTTATATCAATTAGGTAATTAAAATTTACGTAACG
Source organism: Tiana niger (assembly GCA_018249895.1). Taxonomy (NCBI): domain Eukaryota; kingdom Metazoa; phylum Arthropoda; class Insecta; order Lepidoptera; family Hesperiidae; genus Tiana; species Tiana niger. Next base: position 5,889 of record DWNH01002289.1, read on the forward strand.
TGCTTTTATTACCGAACACAGCCATTGTAATATCCTATCATTTATAACGTGTTATCTAGGTACTCTCCGTTACAGCTACATGTTTACATGCTCACCTACGCTACAAAACTTGTCCCCGATAGGGTTAATATTACAAATAATGCTTTATGGCCCTAAAGGTATATAATTTTAAAATTTAGTGCTGTTTTATGATTGTATTAAAAATCTGTGCAGTTTTGTTTACCTTGCACGAATGTATGTACATATGTATGTACGTGTACAATATCTATACTCTACGTCTTTCACATTCTATACATATTAGAGATTGTATTATAAGCAAATCTACATGTCGAAATATTTTTTAATTTAATTTAACATAATATTATTAGTAACTTGTTTGTATAGTGTGATCTATGTATCATGATTTAGTAGACCCCTTAATTTTCTTACTTTCCTCTATATATTTCAATAATGCGATCTTGATCGACGTATTCAAATATATGTGGAGCGTCCATTAGGATTCCAACAGTGCCGGCTGTTGTCACAATGAAGAAGATGTAGAGCTGTAGTCTGTCTATCACCATAGCTACGTATTTCCAGTCTTCACGGGTCTGTAATACACAATTCGATTTTATATTAGAATTTTTTAAAAACAAAATAATAAAATGGTTTTTATAAGTTATCTGGTCATGGTAGATTAGACCTACCGAATTCCACCTTGATGTCGTTCCTGCAATTATATAAATATAGTCTGTCTGTGCCAATTCCGTTATCAACAAAAAACCATAATTGTTCCACGATAGAGAAGGGTGTGGTGACGGTACCTCACTGCTCGTTATACGCGTACCACCCGTTATTTTATTGTAAAATGGAATGAAATAGGTAAATGAAACATATACATATACCTGAATGTAAAGATCTTCATTTCGTAAATGTTCCGCAATAAATTCCACGGCTTGTGTAGCCTTAGACGCTTCCGGAGAAAGAAGTAGAGAATCGGAGCTTTCTGATTCCCGTCGGTCCTCCAGTCCAAGTCCAGCGAGATCTGCCACTTCACCTCCGGCCGCACGGCTTATCTTACAGTTCGGGTGATGTAGATTCGAAAGTTCCATAGTCTCCATTGCCTCCATTTTGCTTTGTTCCATACCGATAGAACTGTTGGGTGAGTACATTTAGTTCATTTTGAAAATAAATTATTATTTAAAATGTTACGACAATATCCTGATTACCTGATGTTAGGTTTTGGCAAGTCATGTGGAGCGGCCGCATGAGGAGGAGCACCCATTCCTGGCATTTCCATCATCCAGCGCAAACGAGTTTTTCGAGGGCGTCGCATTAAAAGAATAGCTGGCAGGTAATGAAGGAATACACTTCGGATCCAAAGTGGCATTCTGAAAATTGATATATTAATAAGTTAATTAATTATTGCATTTGTTTTATTGAATACTAGGGTTGACTGTGTGATACTAAGTGTTTTAGATAGTTCAATACTGTAGTTTAATCTTTTAGGATAATTTAAGAAATACCTAATTAAAATATGAAAATAATCTTGCATAGTAAATAATATTATTAGGTTACGTTATGATTTAGATACTTATAAAATACCTGTGCGTTCGAGGACCTCGGAAGTTCCAGTTAATGATGATAACGGTCACGAGAATACTGACTGTATTCATTATGAAGGTAAACAATAGATATTTAGCGATCAGGGGTAGTACTAGAGAAGTCGGTGGTAAGATCTTCGATACAAGGAGCAGGAACACGACCAGCGATAGCAGAATGCTGATACCCAATGTTACCTATAACATAAGATGCTTATTAAGTTAACGTAAAAGCACTTTTTAACATAAATACAAATACAAAATTATTTATTTGCACAAATATGGATGTACAAAGGTGGTATATAAACATTTACTTCAGACAGTTATATTAAAGTTAAATAAAATTAAAATAATTAAACCCAGAGCAGTTATATACCTACTGTCCAATATTTGCGACGTGTACCTATTATAATACCAATTCTTGTATAATTATAAAACTTAACTTTTTTAGCTTTATTTGTTTTTTTACACGCTTATGCTTACAATTCTAAAGAATAGATTAAACGTACCTTTTCGCCAGCTTCAGCAGGTAGATAGAACACAAGGACACAGAGGAATGAGATAAGTACTGTCGGCAAGATCAAATTAACCGTGTAGAATAAGGTTTTTCTCCTTATTATAATATAGAATGTAATGTCTGTCTCGGTAGGATGATTCCCTTCATAGATATTCAAGTATGCGGGTACTTCGATGATATCCCACGTACCAGACTTCCAATAATCGGAAAGATCTACGAAGTTTTTGTTGTTGTATAAAGCAAGTGATACTTGATCGCCATTAAATGTCCAAGATCCAAATTTCATTATACAAGTTTGTTGATCGAATGGAAAGTAGGTGACGTCAATAGTGCATGAACTCTGAAAAAGTATAAAGCATTTACAAAGGAATTTACGTTTTATGTTATATTTTCAATTGACTTTAGTTTTTTTACCTGATAAATAGCTGGTGGCACCCAAAGAACTTCACCGTTTGGATATATCAAAACATTAGATTTGTATCTTACTTCATAGTTCCCGTCAGCGCTGTAAATAAGAAGTCTGTTATCAATACGTTTCTATATTATTCGACATATAAAAATACCGACACACCGTCGTATATATCTTTCATATTATTAGTATTTTGTATATTTGACCTTTTTTGATTTTAATAAAATGATTACAAGCTTACTGACTAACAGAATTGAGATGTTTAAACACAATTCTTATAAATAAAACAGAAACTCACTTATTGAAAAGCACAATATCAGGTTTCCACACCTTGTCGGGCGGCAGACGCAATACGCCTATGCCGCCATAGTCCGCTTCATCCCACATCAGCTGATAATCCATCCAAACCAGTCGGAGCCACACATTTGATTTCATAATTTGGTTCTTTTCGTTCTGCAAAACAACAAAAAATTTAATTTTATATATACATATTTGTAGTATAAAATACACATACAATACACTATGTAAAGTATATACGCACAACATTAATCAACTGGACAAAAGCAAGTCCGAATCGCACGTCCACTTTTTGGGTCATGTTCTGTACAGGTCGAATGAGCTTGTTGTACCCACGAAACAGGTCCCGGACCAGCCTTTCTTCGTCCTCCGAACACCATCCTGTAGCGTAGACATATGGTTTTAATAGTGTTTCCATTTATATTTAGATTATAACAGTTATTATATTTTCCGAAATATTAAAAAGTTGTTTCATTTTTCACAAACCCTAACAAATCCACATACGTATTGAGGAATCATATTTAGCCACGCTGTAGGGCTAGTGACAATATATTAGATTTGCTCAGACTCCATGTGATGCTGCGGCAATGACAGATCAATAAGGATCTAAGTTAAGAATTTGAGATGAAAAATGTTGATTTGTGAAACATAAATTTACAGATTTAATTTCATAAACATTAATTACTACTTCAAACATTTAAATGTCGATAGAATAAAGACTTTTAATAATTGGTTATGATTAATAATATTTAAATATTTTAATACACTTCATGGATGCTGTAATTCATGCGTTTTAAATTATACATACGGTGTTAATAGCGTTTATTAACAGTAGTGAAAACACTACTCAGAAATATTAAATATTGTGTCCGAGTACACGTAGCAGGTACCTGAGTATAAGGCTGCGAGCAGCCCGAGCGCGAGCAAAGCGGCGCGCGACACGGCCGTCATGGCGGCGGCCACTGCCGCTCTCCATGCCGCCCGCCCGCCCCACGGGTGCGCCGCGCCCTGCGCTGCGCTCCACGCCCTGCACTCGCCTGCCTTGCGGTTTCTTACGTTCGCCTCGATTACATGCACATCAAATTATTACTATATTGCTTCCTTAAAGTTTTTAGATTTTTAAATGTAACAACAAATTAGTAGTATTAGTAGAATTAGTATTAGTAGAATTAGTTTATTTTATTTTAATGTTAATTGATGCATATTTTTTTATTAATACGATTTTTATTAGAAAACATATTTTCTATAATATAATAATAATAATATAATAATAATAATAATAACGCTTCACACTCATAGCCCCACAGTAAGATTCTAGGATCTTGTGTCGTGGGTACCA
>DWNH01002290.1:0-10030 GCA_018249895.1 Tiana niger
AAAAATTTCTAGGCCAAACTGATTAAGGTCCAACCACCCCAAAACAAATGTTTGTGTGATGAGCATGAATATTTGTTGTGTTTGGGTGCATTGTTATCTATAGTATGTATTTACAAATAAAAGTTATGTATTTTTATCAGCTTTCTGGTTACCATAGCACACTAGCCCTGTCTAGTTTAGGATGAGATGGCCATGTGTGAGTTGTCCCAAGATATGTATTTATTAATTAATTTAAAAACTTTTTTTGTAACAATAGTTAGAAATGTTTTAAGACGTTTTAACGTTTTTTTACTTTTTTTTATTACCAGAACGGTTAAGATTTCGCGTATATATCGCTGCTCATGTGTTGTTCTGACAACCTCTATCGATCTACTAGTAATTTCGATGAATGTATGTATGTACGTCGAATAGCAGTCATGATTTGACAGACAACACTCATTAGCATTGTTTATTTTATTTTGAAGACCTCTTATACGCCAATATTGATGTTGTTAAGTAACATTACAATGGCGTTCATGTAGCGTCACTTCCTCTACGAATGTGTTTCGTTTTGTTGATTTAGAATGTTTTGTTCTTGGTATCACTGTTGATTTATGAAAAGCTAACGGAGAAGTTTATTATGATGTAAGATTTGACTGTGACGACTTTAAACTATACGTTTATAACATTTATAATGGTGATTGTTTAAGTTCCATCATTTCAATCAGGATGAGACATAATTATAATGTTAAAACGCTTTAATTAAAACTAATAATCAATACTTTGATATTGTACAATAATTGTATTAGTAGTTCAATATATAATCACGTTACAGTAAAAAATCAATAAGATCAAACTATAAAATCACATTATTTCCTCAATAAACCTCTCAAAATATTATGCTATCACATCTAGCCGATTTAAGTTTGTAGTGAATATTTCCCAATTCTTGATCGATCAATCTTTACGAGCGTACGAGTGGGTAGTACTGCTACAGAGAATGATAACAAAGATCAGGTTTGAACTTTTATTACATAAACAACATTCTTTTGACAATGTAAGAAATGTGCTAAGATGAGCACGGTGTTACTAACAATAAAGAAAAGTTATGGGACAATACTACGATTCTACACAATTTTCTGGCTCGAAAGATAGTCTCAACCATCTAAATTGAATCTCAATTATACTTTTGCACAAACAAGCGGTTTGATTTTAAAGACAATTAAAAGGGGTTGCTTTAAAATAAACACTAATAAAATATACCAAATGTTATCACTAAATATTGGACTAGAAAGATTGCAAATTCCAATGAAACATTGAATACGCTTTCCTTTCTAGGTTGTAAACGAACAATAACTAAAAATTGAAAACCAACTCCAGAAGACACTTTGTAATTACTTTTCGCCATTTATTTTGATGTTTATTCACGTACGTGACAAAGCTGGTGAGTTCAGGGCGTCCGTGGCACGAATATTTCATGACAACGAAGACTTGTCTATCGGCAAGCAATGCTCGGATGTTCTCGCTTATGATAGCTCTGTTAATGGACGAAGAAAATTAGCACCGATGTTGCGAATACAACCATTATGTTCAACCATTTCAATGCCTTTAAACTTTAACGCCCTTTCCAATTTCTGCCGTCTCATTGATGGAGATTTATTACTCAATTTATTGTTTCTCTCTGTTGTCTTCATTTAGGCCGCTGTTACTAACAAGTAGTTTCTTTACTCTGCTTCACAGAAACGGGGTTTTCCTTTTAAAAACAACTGTATGTTAATATCCTTGTTAGACTTAAACAGTGTTATTTGGACGTAGTTGGTGGGCGTGTTCAGTATTACAACTCCGAAGTCGTAAATCCACTCACAGAGACGGTGGCGGCGCCGCTCTGTTGTAACTTTAAATCTTCATCGGGCTTCGTTTTTATCGTTTGCGAAAACTTTATTGCCACTCGAACTTTTTCAGTTCTCCATGTCTGCAAAAAATGTTATTACACATAACATGTTAAGGCGTATTAACAAAATTGAACAAAAATTAAACTTTAAATTAATGCAATAGAATTAATGAGATTCCTCGTATAAATTGCAATACTTGCTGCTTCTTGAAATGTGTCATGATCCTTTTAATAATTACTTTCGCAGTAATCACTAGTAATAAGTAGTCATAGAGCCTGATCTTACACTCCTAATTTACAATAGTCCATATCGTCCTTATCAGATTAAAATCTTAATCGATCGAGCTATGAATTCATAAAACAATTTTAATTGACATATTTTGCATAAAATGCATTGATAATAAATTGTCTATGATGATATACGAGAATCATCGCACGATGGGTGGGTAGAAGGGGAAGCGGGGTGATGCAGTCGCGCAACAAAATGTCACTTGGCGACTTGTTAAACAATATTTATTCAATAGCATACCGACTTGAAAAGACGGACACTCGAAACTCTCATGCGGGAAATGTTAATGACATTCAGCTCTTAGGCACACAGCGAGCTATGCTAGTCGAGTATGTTAATATTCCGATGCGCCTTCCATCAGTTCGAATTATTGGTTACGGTGATCAATTAACGGGATAAAAAGTTTGACAAATTATGGCAGTCGGAAAGGCGGTCTTGTAAAAAGGCGCGATGGCGCAAGCGACGACAAAAAAACTTGATACAGTTAAAGTGTGATTGATGGAGCTACGCTTGTTCGCACAGTCGCCAAGGGCGGGAGGTGTAATTGAATTATATTACAAGGAACATTTCATATCTACGCGTTTTTGAATTTCGTTTTTTGAAAGGCGTAGAGTTGAGATTTGGCGCAAGATGGTTTTGAAGGGTGTGTCGAAAGGTTGTTTTGTCCGTTTTGACGTCGAGCCCCGCGCGGCGGATCCTCAGATACAAGATTCCATCTGATCATTAATTTGCCTTGCACGGGCTGTACGATATGCAAAATAATCGAGGTACATTGAGTATGAAGAAAGGACAGGACAGTAAAACCTTTTTTTTATTACTAAATCGATTTTGCTTCTAGCTTGATATCATTGTAGTTCCTCATTGACAACCTTTTTTTAAAGAAAAAACGAATTTAAATTTAATAAAAATCAATGACAACTCCACACGATCTCACGGAATAAATATCGTTTTTGCATGGTGCAGCTGTCGCTATACCTATACTTAGGACTTGTGAAACTGAAACCAGTCATAATAAATAAAATAAAAGAGTAGTTCTGACATAATTCTTAGTTTACTGTGTATATTTTTGGAAATATTTTTTTACTGATAAACGTCTTGAACTAAGTAGGGTACGCACCAACAAAACATTATTAAACACTTAGTAAAATTAACACGTGGTGACCATTTCAATATTCGTAGCGCGTACTTAACTACAATTTGATATCGGTACTAAATCGATCCACTGCTATAGGCATACCAAATTGAACTCACCAGGTGTGAGACCACAATGCATACAAATAAGGAAGCAATTCGGAAATCTCCTTATTATGACGGGCTTGCTTTGCCTTCTTTTATGGATCATTCTGGAATACCAGCTTTCAGTTAGGGAACAAGGGAAACAAAATACCTTTTATGTCTCACTGCTGAGCCCGGGTCGCTACATAGAGATCTGAAGTATACCTCATTGGTTGCGGATAATATATTGCTACACAAATTTTGCTATTAACTGCTTTTTGACGGTACATATGACGGTACATATCTTACAAATAAACCTTTTCGCTAATGCTCAATAAACTGTTTATAGGTATGTATAGTTATATTTTGTTAGAAAATTTCAAGTTAATTTTTTAGAAATATAACAATTTTTTTTATGTTTCTTCTATTCTAGTTCAGTTACATTAACGACAACAATGTGAACAAAACATTACATAAACACATTCCAAAGTTATAAATAAAAATGACATACAAAACCATCATTAGAAATATTAACAATGTTAAAATATGCTAATGATTCGCTCAAAAAACTGGATATATTTATATTGTCTCATATTGTCATGCCTGTATTACAATAAAAGATTACTTGAAATGTTAATATATTTTAATGTAAAATCCGTGTAATAATTTTTAAATCATTAGGTTTTGGTGAGCAAAATGAATTATGTTTATAGGTTCGTTTTGTTATTAATGTTTTAGAACGAATTAATGAACGTTAGCTATCGTCAGTTATCATTGATCTGGTGAATTATTTCAATTTTTTTATCTGTATTTTAGATTTAGCTTAATCAGGGGGGTACTACTGCCACACCCATTTGTACTTCGAAGTATTAATGTTATTGTGTTTGGTAAGAACTGCGTGTATGTTAACAAATATAAAGCATGTGGTCACATCTTAGTTCTCAGGTTAGCAACGCGTCTACGTATGATCTTAAATAGGACTTCGATACTTACTATTTTTAACCACTTAACATCAGGTGACCTGCATTTATGTTTACAAGACTACACTTCTATTAAATTTCCTTCAGTTTAATTTCCTTATATTGTACAATAAGATTTCCTAGTATTTTTGAAAACTATATTGTGTATTTTTTTCAATAAGTAAAACAACTATGTAAGAATGTACCTATATTTGGGAGACTCTTATCCAAACACATAAAATTCAATATGTAGATTCGTGTCACGTAAAATGAAGGAGGAATGTAATAAAATCACTATAATTGACCGAAACGACTCACTATATTGATTGTAAATTTGTTAATTTGCATATGATTTCGTCAATACCACCTAAATTGTGTTTTATTCCTAGTAAGCCAAGCCACCCACGATCCATTGCAAGTATATATGTATGACTTCTAGCTTTTTCTGAAAGAAACTTGATTTTATAATAATCAAGAACCATTTCATTTCAGAACCATGTTTAGTTCAGGAAACTGTTTATACATAAGGAGAAATACAGTTTATGTAGATTTTGAGTCTATAGCATTGAGACGATAGGGCGAAAAGTAAAAAAGAGAAAATAAAAAAACTATACTACATATTAAGTTTTTTTTCGTACTTTAGTCATTATAAAGCCATCCTCGAGGTACAACGAATTAAAACTATTCCATTTATGTAGTATTTGGAGTAGCCCATTTATGGACTGGTCCCTTGATTTAGTGATCCTGGCAGCTAAGCGAGAGGGCTCAATTCTCACCCAGGACAAATGTTTGTGACATGAGCACAAATGTTGGTTGTCGGGGTATTCATTAGAGTGTATTTAGATACATTAAATGTTACCGTAGTGCAGCATTTGTCTACTTTGAGTTGTCCCTAGATATTTATTTATGCATTCAGTATTAGGTATGCAGTCTATGTCTATTTTTTGAGGGATAATATTAAAATTGTATATATAAATATTTTATATTTTTTAAATCTAAGAGGCGCTTGCAACATTAGTGTCTTAACACAAAAGTTGTACCAAGAATTCTTTTGCAGTCATTTTCCATAACTAATCAAATCCGCCAAATAAATAACATATTCGGTCATTCACGTCCTTTTTACAATCTTTTATTTGTCTTCTAATTTAATTTGACCAATAATTTGATAATAGCTCAAGAGTTTGAGTTTTATTGAATCCGCCTCATGATTGAGACATTCAAAACCTGTTGGAAGAATATCCTTAAAGGAAATGGGACATCATGTACGCTATTGTTATGTACATAATATATGTACATAGGTTAAATGACAGTAACCATATATAACCAGTAACCATAGTATATTCCTTAAAAATATTACGTTATTTGCGAAGCTATTCTTTCTAACTCAGTATTAATCTATTAATGTAGAATAATATTGTATTTTTCGAGACGATTAACTATTAGTACCAATGCAATAAACTCTGAATCCATCAAACAGTGCTTTGTTAATATAAGCGACATCAGTAAATTGCGACCGTGCAAGGCCGGGGCTGGTCGCTAGTTAAAAATGATTTAATGTTATTTATAAAGAAAACAATAAAAATTCTAATGAAAATTCCGTAAAACCAGCTCACGTGGTCTACTAGTCTTGCCATTAACATAAGTGGGCTATAAATTATTATATAGACAAATAATTATTAGGTTACACGAACTTAGATAAGAATCTGCGGAATTTGCAGTAATATGTCAAAGATAATTAATTATTTACATCTTTGTTTCTTTCGGAGTCATTATGTATTCTAAATAATGGCGCGATTCCGGATATATTTAGGTATATCTATTCTAAAAATATAAGAAGTTATTTTTTTATTTCTTTTTAATTGTATTTTCTTGTGAGATTTAAGAAAGTAAACTATTTTCGTAACTAAAGTCGAAGCCCAGGGCCGTATTTGTAGCTATGTTTTATATAATATAGGTAAATTAATGTTTTTGTTGTTTATCCGATTGTTTATCCGATGAGGATAAACCTTTCATGAGCGGTTGTTGCCACTTGCGTGAAGGTTTCTGTTATAGTAACAACATACGATGGTTGGCGCCTGAGTCGTTTTGGGTTCAATAATATAGTTTATCGGCTATACTATAGTTTAGCTGCTTCATTGAATGACAGTGGGTGTGTTTGTATGGTAATTGTGGCAATAATGTAACAGTAATGATGGTAATGGCAATGGCGGTAAGTAGAGGACGTTATGTGATTTTTTGTTATAAATTCAAGTGACCGTAAGTCGCGGACATAAAGCTGATATAATAAAAATTATTTTTAGCTTGGTGGTCGATAAATTAGTCTTAAATAACTAGTATTGCTAATAAAATATTTGGTAGCTACAACAGCATTGGTCTCGTTTGAACTTTTATGTACTACGTCTAACTGAGAAGAAACTTATTTGATAAAATCTAATGAATTAAAATTTTTCTCCAATTTTTGAAGTCGGTTAAAAATAGAGTTCTCCAAGTAATTCCAACAAGTGAAACAGATATACTGGTCGTAACGGCTTCTTCAAGAAATTTTCAAGTTTCTTTAGAGGAAATTACAAATTAACATACTCAGGTATTTGACACGTCAATTCTAGAGACCTGTCCGCAATGCAGACGAGTCTATTGGTCAAGGTTCCATATGAATATTCAGATAGGCAGTCTTCGATGTTCCAAGTGTGCACAACCTAAATATTTGAAACTTATTTCGATTACATACTCTTATTTGAAATGTAAGTGAATTGAGTTACTGGAGAATTTAGAATACATCACGCTAGAAATACGGCGTCATTGTGTATGTTAAGTTCGTTTGTCATTATGTAAATATTTGAATTATACACAGCTATGATATTTTCGACATTCTACAGAATAGGGTGTTATGTCATATAAAAAATATGAAGCGAACAAGGTTTAAGACTACTTAGTGTTAAGACATCTCTCCAACCTATACATCGGATATACAGATTTTAGATCGTAAATAGCTGCATATCTATTCTTGTGGACTATGACGGTCGGCGAGTATTTATTGTCTTCCAGCATCGACGCTTTTCTTCCGAAATACAGTAAATTGTGTCTTGGTAGAAAAGGGTGTGGCAGTGGTACCTCTCCGGTCTCCGGCAGAGCCTACCACCTGGAAAATATATCTACCGAAATATTATAATATGTTAAAATTCGTATGTTTGGATATTAAAAAAAAACTACTCACACGATTTCAAGTATATTTTTTTAAAGGTACATATCAATTATCATGAGAAAACTTGATGAATCGTTATTAGTAAAGTTCTTTTAATGCATGTCAATTCTACCAATTCGCACTTGGCCAGCGTGACAGACTAAGCCCTTCTCGTCATAAAAAGGGAACCCGTGCCCTGCTTTGATATAAGACAGACAAGCGTCGTTAAGAAAATGCCAACACATTGAAGCGGCTTCTAATATCAATTGGATTAATTCAGTGACCTCCACCTCATTTAGGCGCGTTCACCCACTTTCAGCACGCGAGCAAGTAGCGCGAATTATACACTTATAGGCCGATTTTATACTTGATAGTGCTACATAAAGATTAATGTTCAGCGAGCCGTTTAATCGTCTTTGTTTTGTAGAAATACTTTGGTTTAAATCTCATATATTAATCAAAGTTTTATATAATTCAGAGCTTACGGACATTTAGTTTTAAAATACAATCATTTCACGAATTGATCAGATTGTTAATTGTTTGATTATTTTTTCATATCCTTAGATTACAACTAAATAAAAATAGCAATTACGTACTTAGCAGAGATTTTTTGGGCATAATCGTTCCTCGGCATATATGTACAAGGATTTTCTTGGAAATTTCGATTTTGTAACTACAAAAAGCGTACACATTAGCGTGTATACCTATGGGTCATAAGCGAATTAGGTAATGTGTTTACATGTTTTCTTAGTTAACAACAGTGCCACTCATGACAAGCGAAAAATAAAAAATACAGTGTGCCGGAAAACCCAAAATTTTAAACTCATACGACTAGATAATTGACCAGGAAAAACTTCTGACGCATTTATTACGTCAACTTTTAAGAAAATAAAGATTATCTCGTTAATAACCAGCCTAAAAGGCTACTCCACATGAGATAAAATTCCTTAATGATGACCAGTTATCTTGATCCATTGTATTGTTCGGAGAAAATCGTGACGAAGCCCATTTGACACTGTGCTGACAAAAATTAATGATCGTCATTAGGCGTGAATAATTAATTAGTTACTCACATCTACTTTGTTATTAGGGATGTATCGATACGCACTTCTGTTGATACGATATCGATATCTGTAAGTCTAAGAACGTGTCGATGATGCCGATGCGAGCTTGAAGCTTGTATAAAGTGTAAAAGCTAAAGTATAAAGCTGTCAGTTGGAAAGTGTGCGTGGAAATTAAAAAATACATTATATAATAGTACGTTGGGCTATACGTTAAGCTCTGTTCACTTATATAATATTTTTGTTCCGGACACAAAGCAACCTTAAAGTATTTAATGAACGGCGATTTTGCATGTCTTTTGCATTTTGCACGGATGAGACCGCTTTTTGTAAATAGTTCATATGAAACGATTAAGGATATGAAGTATTTACTATTGATTAAGGATACGTATCGATATCTGCCGCATCCCTAGTTGTAACGTATCAAAGTACCTATGTGAAAGTGTAGCGCAAGCGATGACACATTTTGACAGTATTGCATAACATTGAATAGGATGTAGATGATAATCATGATCATATTGATAGAGTGCATGTACTAAACCTGTTTTTAATCTGTTGTGTTGACAAAAAAAAGAAAACCTTTTTGAACTGCGTTATTTGCTCACGTTACGTGATTTTTTTTTAAGTTATTATAGACAGCGTTCCTTAACTATCTGTTTTGCCTGTGGGAAGGTCATCCTAAATTAATAAATTGAAAATTGAATAACTTCCAGATTTTTTGAAAATTTTATAATTTCACAGCTGGAAGATATTTTCACGGAAAAATATTTAATAATTAATAAGAAAAATTAATAAGATATCGACACGGCAAAGAGAGAATGATGTTGGCAACACAGCAGCACTCAATCAAAAGTGTCTGACACTTTGTGTCTGACACTCAAGATACTTCTTCAGTTAGAACTGGGTTACAGTTCGTTCAGGACAATTCTATGTCAAGGGCCCTTATCGCTATTTCTAATGTATGCCATTGCACTTTTGATTGCATTTAAGAACTTGTTGTGTGAGATTATTGTGAGATATTTAATAGCCGGTGCCGCCCGGCGAAGTACCACCGCCACACCCATATCTACCTTAAATCAATTTATTGTGTTTCGGAAAGAGGGTGTGGATGACGGAGTTCACTAAATACGAGGCAACCATCTTAGCCCTCAGAAGTAGCAACGCATCTATTTGCGATTTTAGGTAGGATTAAGGTACTATCCATGGTCCGCAGTGACAACTTAACACCAGGTGGTGCACACTAGTTTGCTTCTTTTAAATATTTTAGATAAAGCTTCATAGGCCTCACCATAATCGAAACTAGCATTAAAATAAATTAATAGACCATTTTTTATTTCTGAAACGCCACTATTATGCGTGCGCTGTACTAACCGCCTACATTACACTTAGTGTTAAGCATTTTGATGCGGTAAAATGTATTTTATATACTTTAACTTTGCTAAACAGTAAAAGTAT
>DWNH01002291.1:0-10028 GCA_018249895.1 Tiana niger
ATTTCTGTTCTCGGTCTGGGTGTTTGTGTAATTGTCTTTGTGTGTGTCCATGGTACCCACGACACAGGATCCTAAAAACCTAATGTGGGGCTATGAGTGTGAAGCGTTATTATTATTAAAAGAGTTTTAAAAGAGAATAATAATGTGAGAAGTTTTAATTTAATTTTATTTATTTTAAAACTTTGTACACAGTAGAAGTTAAATATGGATTAACCTAACAAATAAAAACAAATGTTGATGTGCAAATAAATGATTTTGATTTTAAAATAAACGCCGAGTACTGATCCATATGTTTTAAGGTAAGAAGGTAGCAGCACGATATATCAAGTGAGCAAGTTAGGGATACCAAGTTTCTGAAGACAATACCAGCACAGATCCGACACTGATAGATGACTGCTAACGATTTGAAGGCTCCAATCAACTTAAGTGGTAGTTTTTGTACCATATGGGCTGGGATTCCAAATCGGCATGCCAATCGAAGATGGATGTAAGTTAGGATAAGTGTTTATTAGGACTGAAAGGAAAATAACTCTACGAAAACGAAACTGATTTGAAATGTGGTAAGGTATTTGAATATATAGCTTAATGTTTATCTGATATGTTTGAAGAGTTTGCCGATATCCTCTTGATAAATTCAACCCGCACTTGGCCAGCGTTGTGGACTATGGCCTAAATCCTTCTCATTTTGAGAGGAGATCGCCCAGCAGTGGGACAACGATGTTTTGATGACGATGATGATGATGCGCGTACGTTACACGTGTATTTGATACATACTTTCACATTGCCCCAAGATATATATTATTATGATTGAGGGTATGAGTCGTCTGCATTGACCGGTTGTCTCCAAACGACCTGAAGACTCATTTGTGCCAAAACCACAACACCCGCGAACACTATATAAAGCTTTTGAAAAATCACGACACTATCACGCCATAAAACAAACCTAATTACAAACTGCAATGTTTAACGCAATCTCCAGTAAAATAAACTAGAATAAAGGGATTTATTAGCGTCCATTAAAAATTAAGTTGGATCTGTTCCAGCGCTGCTAACGTTGTGTAATGCGTGTAATTCACTTCGGAACTATTACAATCCGGTTTCTGTTTTGGCTCTGTATAACTCTTGCTGAGCATTAATTAAAGTGAGCACTGAGCACTGAGCAGTGTGCACTCCGTCTGAACCGCATTAGAGTATGAGTTTGGTGCATCAGACTTAGTAAGTAATTTCGAAACGAGTACAGCTTACCTATAGCAAATGTTTGTCGTGTTTGGGTGGTACTGGTTGACCGAATGAAGTTTAGTTATGAATCTTACGAATAAATGAAATTAACTATTTGCCAATAAACAAAAAGTGTGCGTAGGTGATAATAATTATTATTCCTACCAATAAATGAAACTGGAGTGTTTGTATGCGATATTAAAATTATCAATGATTTAACTATTATGCTATTTATTCTACGACTAAATAACCAATTTTTTTATTAAAAATTAATGTTTTTTATTGTGGAGTAGCGACCCGCCCCGGCTTCGCCCGGGTGCAATTTAGAAATATGGATAAGGATTAGTACTAAATAAGAGTAAACGACATCGTAAGTTAAGCACATTTCAATCATTTACTGTTCATGAACTGTCACGGCAATTCATTGGAATGTAAGTGGCGCCATCTGTCGAAAATTGGTCGTACCAACTTAGAAGCCTTTGTGGGCTCATGCACAACAACTTTGCTAAAGATCATCACATGATCAAATGCATAGTTTACGATTCTATAAAGGACATGCAGACAAACATTCATTTTTATATATAGATGTAGGTTAAAACGAGTATGTGCCATAATTCCCAAGGACACCAGTCGCCACCCTTTGAGCAATCAAACGGCGTTGACCACTCACCACTTCCATAATCGCCCTCCAACTGTTTTGTTTTTTTGAACTAATGATTTAATAATGAGTAAGCTTATACTAAAAACAAATATTCTATAAATACATACAAGACAAAAACTGTTAACATGGCATTAATATAACGAATAGGCACATTAATTTTTAAAGACTCATTCGCTCGACGTAAATACCTCGTAATACATTAGCCCGCGAATAAAGCACGCTTGTCAGTTATATTGTAATGCTTTTATTTTACATGTGGATAATACACGCCCATGTTTATATAAATGTTGACAAAGTAGGCATCATTAAGGACAAGCACATGTAGAGTATTGTATCAGCTTAAATTTTTTTTACTGGAAACAAGAACCAAGCTCAAGTTGCGCTGTAGTCCGTATAATAAATAAATATATGCGTTGCTACTCCAAAGCACCAAGATGTTTGCCTCTCTTGTACTGAAACACAATACATAACTTCAATGTGGCCGCGGGGCTACTGGATTTGAACCCATTCCCGACTTCTTTGACAAGCCAAGATATAATTACTTCCACTTGCTTTAATTTGTTTATGTTGTGTGTATTTAGATATTTTGATATTCATTACACATATTTTATTTAATACCAACTCATTTAATTACATTTACTGAATCTCTTTGTCCACTAATAATATCTTTAAATCACTGTCTTACGTATATTGTCTTTCATCAAAACATTTAAAACTTTTTCAATCAGACTTTTTGTGACTGTAACAAGGTTTACTCACTGAATGCGAATGACGGTTCGTGAAAACAATTTTTTTTCTTCTGTTTCAGCTTATCAAAGCCATATATTTTACTTGTGTATTTTTCGTTTTCGATGTAAAACATCTTTCAGTTCAAGACTTAAGTGGGCTAAAACGACGAGTAGGTATCTACGTGTAAACATAACAAGTTGCCTTAACAGAGAAATCTAGCTGTCTTACTCAAAGTGGGCGAATACGCCCCCTTGTGGGCCCTGGAGTCCTAGTCTAGGGGGCGGTAAAGAGCTTAAAAGAAATTGAGTGCAAATGAATAATTCGTCATTGTGTAGTTTGAGTTTATCTAATTGTATTTTAATTTAATTACTATATTTTAAGTACACTTATACTTAACTTACAGTAATTTCGTGGGCGTTGAAAAATAATTGAACTCAATGCGTGCGGCAGACGAAATAAGTTTGAGAACCTCTCTAGACGACGCGAGTTGGATACCGAACGGTTTAGTAATATCTTTATGAACAAAGAGTCCGGGCACATGTATTTTAAAATCATTACAAACACCCTTCGCTTTAGATCTACAGTCGTGTGCCCCCAAATTCCAGCACAGCCGCACCCAATTTTGTTATGAAAAGTTAATCAAAAATTAACAAATGCGAAAACAGGGCGAAATCAGAAAAAAACATCAACGTGAATTCAACGATCAATACACATTTTGATGGCTTAGAAAGAAATTCCTTAATAAGCTTGTTCAAAAATACTAATTGAATAATTTGCTTTCAAATAACACAAAATGTATTTTATTTTGTTTTATCTCTTGTAACATTTTTCATTTCAGAATAAATCACCAGAATTGATCCCTCCCCTTGTTATTAAAATTGTAAAATAATCATGAAACATTCGCAGCCGAAGGGACGCTGTATCTGATTTGGGTTTTAAAAACTCGGTAATTATTCATCGTAGAGCTGTTAGAGGGCTTGATATTTGAGAGAAAGTCGAGGCATCCCTATCTACATCTGCTTTCGATTTCACTGGATAAGAGTACCTTTGGGAAATATGGCACACGCTTAAATGAATGCAGGGGTTGGTTGGAGCGCTATTTTAAGCCATCTTAGATATAACGGAGATCATTTTAAGAATAAAACTGAACATACTTTTAATTAGACACATTAGGATGCCATCGAAACAAGATTCAAGATTTTCAAGAGGGAACAGAAATCTAAATCAAATCACTTGTAATCTGTTGGGAAGTAAACTCAGGTCCCTTCTACCATAGACCACTATGGTAACAACTAAACCATACTGGTCGACAAACCTATAACAAAGCTGATTATGATATTAGACTAGTATTTATGAAATGTATACAAAACATTATTTTTAAATTATTTTGCACTGATTCAAAAATCCATACGATACATACTCTATGTATTAGTGATGTAGTCAGAACTATTTCTACCGTAAAAAAACCTCGTAATTAACTCTATGGTATTAAACTTACCAACATTATTATTAAATGGCGCAACGGCCATTACAGAAAGGGAAGAACAATATAATTTCAGTCACTATAACGGGGAAATGTCTGTCGTCTAAAAGATTTAAAACAATTCTTGTACTCTTATCAAATAAAACCCTACTCAGAGCTTTCCCTCATCTGCTACTTTAAGTCACTTTAATTTGAATAATATTATGATTCATACCTTATTAACTTAACCAGTTTACACCCACTTAGGTATACACCCACTTAGTAAGCGCGTCGCTCTCTTCGCAGACCAGGGGTCTGTGAATTACCTTTTTGCGGTCTTCTGACATCTTCGTCGAAAAATTATACGGTATTTAAAGGTATTCCTTCCATTTTAAGATGTCGGAAACAAAAGTTGACTTTACAATTTGTACACAATCATTTTTATAATATAGTATCAGCGTTTGAGATAAACGATACGTAATTATTGCAGTAATTATATTCGTCTTTTGAAAGGTAATATAATAAGCATAGCGTGTTAATTATTTTTTTTATTTAATTACTATCTACGAACAAATCGTAGACTTTGTCAAGAATTTAATAATATAAATCTATTAAGACCTTTTAAATGAGAGGCTTTAAATCTGGGCATTATTAAGCTATTATCAACCAATTTCAGAGATTTTCAATATGGCGGTCACTCACCATATAAGAAAGAAACTGTTAGAACTAGATTTACCAAAATTTATCGCTAGTTTACATAATGTTTTATAAATGTGTAATGTGCAAGTTTCTTGAAAATGCTGTAAGCAATAAGTGCACTAAGCACCTCTAGATTCTCTCAGGTCAAGGCCAAACGCCAAGTTGCTACTTCATCCTACACTTATGTGGCTTATTAAATGCTGATTAAAACGAGTGCTGAAAATTTTATGTAACATCGAGAGTTACGACGTAAATTATCGGAATTGAGAGAATAACAGAAAACGCTCAAAATAAGATGAAAAGTAAATATTTAATACAGATAAGGGTTTTATATAGACCGAAATACGTGACAGTTTATAAACTGTTATTTTATATTTACTTATTAAAAATTACTAAGTAACTTACTAAATATTAAATTCATTTTTTAAATGTACATATGAGAAAACATTTTGAAAGATCATTTTCAATCAATTTCATCAAAGATTTTTTCATAAATATTGGTTATGTGTCGAAAAAAAATCAATCGCAATACATAAAAAATTTTCATTATTTCGTAATTTGCTTTAGGTAAATAGTATCCAAAGCTTTAAAAGCTGTCTAACTCTAGGTTATGCACTTTTCCATATTTAATTTACAAGTCTACCTAGTGCACTAAGGAAGACATATCTGCGTTATTGCAGCACGGTCAGATTTCGTCTACAATTTAAATTTTGAAATTTTATGTAATCTGTACTAACAATAAAATTTCTATATTCATTTAATTTTATTCCTGCCATGTGTAGGGTCTACGAACTTGGTACGATCGATCGCATACTAACAGTAACAGGCTAGGAAGCTGGCTTACCCTTACCCTTTATTTATTGTACAACATTTACATAAGGAACTCGTTAAGGTTCTGGATGGAGCCTCCTAAATGCTTATAGCCTAATTTAGAGTTAATCCGAATGTATTTACTTCGGGTTGTATAATTTTAAACTATTTATGCATGCTAAAAAGATAGTGATATGTGGCAATACTTAAATTGTATTTAACGATGCAAATTTAATATAATAAACAAGTTTTATTTTACAGTAACATTCGAAAAAATAAGACGTGGTTTAAGAAACTTTATTGTCATTAAGAATTAGAATTACAATTCACTTACATGAGAACTTATTATTACATATACATGTGCGGACGTGTTTATTACATTATGTAGGTACATTAGTAAAACGTAGTAACTTAAGTAGGTAGATACACGTTGAGCAGTTCACACGATGTATGGACTTAAAGCGACTGGATGCAAGATTATGTTGCAAAGTGATACTTTTCCTTAGATGAAGAATATAGGTTTGATCTTTTACAACATGTTCATGACAAATTGAAGCAAGATTAAGAAATTTCAATTAAGTTAGGTATATTGAAATACAATGTTCAACAATACTTTATCCAGAATCGAAACACTTCGAAAATATATAAAATTGATTTCAAATGACCTCAATTCCGCTGGGAATTTCAACTGAATTGAAAGTTGCCCACAGCAAAGTCACGAAGTGGCATCGTATACCGAGCACTTAACGGAGTCAATTTTACGCGAATGCAACTTCGAAAAATACCGAACAAGTAGACGAGAAAATATTTCTTTTTTTTATTCAATCAGATGGTTAGTTAGTGGATAGTTAGTTTTATAGATGTTAGTTTCTAACTATTCAAAAGGTAGATAGGTTCACTCAAAAAACGTTGAAAACATTCACAATTTAAAATACCTGATTGACTTCGTTCAACGTGTTTTCGTAATAACACTTAAAGGTAAAATATGCTTGAAGGTCTTTTGTTACAAGTAGTTCAAAAAAGGCGAGCTGTCAAAGACAAAAGCGTTTCGCAATCAAGATATTTAGAATCTTGATACGCAATATCTTTTATACGTGGTTTGAGACACGTTACGTGAAAAATACAGTTTTTATAGACTTTAGAAAAAAGAAACAGGAAGTACCACCGCGGCAACCAATTCAACCGTAAACCAATTTATTGCGTTTCAGAAGAAGGAAGCTGGAACACTTTAAAAACGAGTCGACCATCTTAGTTCTCAGGAGTAACGCATCTATTTTCGATCTCGGATAACTACAATACCGTCTGGTTTTAAATATGGATGTCTATGGGTTGCAGAGACCACTTAACGCCAGGTGGGCTTTATGTTCGTTTGTTTCTTTTGTTCTATGTTGTAGTCCTACAAGGCCCACGAGCTGTAAAAATACAGAAAGCGTGGTTGTATACATATATGTATGTGCAATAAATAAAACAATAAAAAATGTTGCATGTAACAGTAACTGATGCAGAACTGCGCGGCAGCCCCAAGGGTAGTTAAAACTTCGCATCGGCTTGCCATCTTTTAGTTTATACTTTATACTTCTTTTGGCGCGTTAAGGAAAAATGATGAGAGTAAATTTTTATGATGCGCGCGCACACCGTCACGAAAAACCGACACCCTGAAGTTAGCTATAGTCAACATTTTAGTTAATTAACTAGATAATGCGTAATTTTTATACATATAGATGAGTTCTGGTTACGTGGAAATCAGGTTATTTAACAATAATATCTTCTCAGTGCTTTGGAATTAGAAACAACACGTTTATTATTTCTAGCTTATGTAATAAACAAGTGTGTTAAATTTTTATAACACCATTAAAATATCGCTGTTAAGAAAAAATCAGGCTAATAAGTAATTTAAAAAAATTGGGTACATATCTTTATCGCTCAAACAAAGGAAAATTCTTTCCGCTGCGATAACAACGCGACAGTACGTCGCGCTTGTTCTAGCTCTGTTATTCTATTGCCTCCCCGTGAGATGTATTGAATTTTTATAAGATCTCTTTCGAATTTTTATAAGGTCCCCTATGAGGACGTTCGAAAAATTCCATTACAGTGTCGATTTCTGTCCTCTTAGGGATACGTTTTAAATTTTTAAGTAGGCGTACTTAGGTCGTGTACGTTGTCAATATTGACGTATGTTCTTAAGTTACTTAGACGTTTTTATTATTTTTTAAATGTAGGATAAAGAAAATTCGTAGTTTTCTTAATTTAATAAAATTTAAGATAAGTTACGTAGATAAAAAATAAATTTACGAATGTGAAAAGATATTTTTGTAGTAGGTATGTATGTATAAAAGTCCTTTTCCTTGTTACGCCAATCTGACCCCTCAATCAGTTTATTGCTAAAATGACTCATAGAAACACATCCGTTCATAAACATACGCTATCAACGTAAGCATTTCTCCACAAAGTGCCCCAAACCAAATACCACAATACAATTTTACGAGGAACAAACAAAGGCGCTAACATTGACGTCGCGGTAAAAAGGCGCGTAAACGAAACACGACGACATTCTGACGACAGAGGGCGCTGCGGAAGGCTTTACTACTTCCGGCGGCAAGATGGCGGCCATCGAGCGCGGGAAACTGAGCGCTCGACGCGATAAAACACGACACAGAAATAGTAAGATAGGATACACAAGTTATGAATGTTTTCCAAATTTAAAAATAAAAAATATTTAGACGTAATGGTCGTGCTGATGCAAACTTTCGGTTTTACTTAAAACTGATAAATAACCGAACAATCTGACACAGTTCCTCTTCACCACGAGTAAACGCCAACGGAGCGATCATGTTCAATTCCACATTTCCACACATAATCTAAATAAAATGTTTTATAACTTTTAAGAATGAGGTATTTATTTCCTTGTTTTGTTTGCGCCTGTCAATTTTTCAGTGACATTTCAAAAAACTGATCTCAATAAATTCAGCGACGCCATCTATTATCGAATGAAGTACAACTATTGATAGTTTAGTTAAATATAGTTTAATGGGTGTATAACTCATATAAGGTATATTTAACTTTCTGCACTTCTTCTGTATAACTTTTGACTATACCAAAATCCAAACGTTTCACTTCACGTAATATTGTATACTGAAATAGCCATATTTTTAATTTTAAAGATTTGTCATCAAGACACAACTAGCTACTGTCATTTAGATTACAAATTCTTTTACTTTATGTGCAACTCTTTTAAATGATTTTTTTTTCATGTCACTTTTCCCCTTGAATTTTAAACCTGTAACAAAGCAAACAATTTAGCCCACCGTACGCTCTTTAACGAGGACAGCATCCAATTGTACACTTTAGCAACATGTCACCCAAAACTCAATTCTGGTTACCCTCCAAAATGTTTTACAATACCAACCAATGCACCGTATCCAAAACAGTTGAGGTAACATCTTTATTCAATTGAAAGTCAACCGAGCTTTTTTGAGATAAGGTCCAATTTGGCCTAAAAGTATATTGGCGTTTGCGTTGTTGTGGTTTTGGGAATATAGTGTTGAAAGCAGTGGAAACGAGGCGTAGCCGTCAAGTGTGATCGCTTATTTCCCTCGTCGAGGATGATGTAAGGTTTTCCGTTGTGGGTGATAAGCCTAATGACGATCGTTTGCCCTTTGGTTCGTGAAATCGGACGTATTATATTATTATATTGTACCTTCTAACAGAATGACCGCATTTAACCTTTAAAGGTTGCTGTTACTAGGGCAAAGTTTTTGACAGATTTTAAGGGAAAATGAATACATAAAAAAATACAGTCATATTGACTCTCCTTTTCTTTAAAGTCTGTATAAAATTTAGACAAAAACGGCGTTGCCATCTAGAATTAGTAACATATTTTTATTTATTTATCAATTTAGTTTAAAATGTTTATTTTATCGTTAGTTACAAATTTAAAATGTTAAGCAATTACTATTTCGAAAAATGGAGAATTACTCTCAACAAATTAGCAGGTTTAGTTCACCTTGACGTAGAATATCAGGTAAACATTATTTAATTATTATTAATATCATTAACAATCTACTTCATACGTAGGTTCACATTAACCGTCCTTTTCTAAATGGTGGTTTTATGTCGTATTGTAAAATTTTTATGTTAAGTATCTAAAGATATAACAATCTATAGTAAGTGACCATTACAATGTCAATCATTACGATACTACTGTTGGACGACCCCTGTCTGGGTTCGATTCTAAACGTGGAAGTTTCAATGATGAATTTAGATTTCTATGTCCCGTCTGGGTATTAGTGTAATTGTATTTGTACGGGTCAATGGTAACTACGACACAGGGAACCCTAGGGTTATGAGTCTTAAGCATTATTTAATAAGACTAGGTGGTAGGCTGCCGCCGGAGAAGTACCACCGCCACACCCAATTCTACCGTAAAGCAATTTATTGTGTTTCGGAAAT
>DWNH01002292.1:0-10026 GCA_018249895.1 Tiana niger
TATCTTGTTACGCTAAACAAGTATAACTTCTAACGCGTGTACATAAGTACACACACACTTTTTTTTCTAACGGATACTAGTCAGAAACAAAATACTGCGGAGTAAAGTTCAAGTAGCCATATAATCAAGTCATGGAAATACAAAAAGAAAAGAGTGTAAAAATCCGTAGTTGTGGTCGCTTCCGGGGATTAACTCACTTTGAAGGCTTCAATTGTTCCAAACGAAGGCTTATCCCCCATTCAGGTAACGCACTTCTACTTTCAGCTAGTAAATAAGTTCATTAGTCTAATTTAATTTCTTTTGTTATGTTGCTTAAGTTTTGTTATCTATTCAATCAGACCGCTTTTTTTACTTTTAAAAACGTAAAGAGGGCAAAATTTAATTATTGTGAAAAGAAAAGTGCTGACGTTTTTGTCAAAATTTAAAGAAATCGATCGCACAATTATAATTAAAACGAATAATAAATGAAGCAAAACGTACTATGAGACATGGCACATGGCAACACTTGGCAAAATTTTCTTTAGCATGTACAAAAGAAACTAGTAAAAAATAATAAGAAAATGTGATATACTTAGCCATAGACAAACACCCCAAAATTGTAGATGTCGCAAACCATTAATTTATTTTTAAAACTACGTAATATTTAATGATAGTATGTTATTATTAAGTGCGTCTATTGTCCGCTAAAATAATTAACTAATAAAAAAAAGTATGATATGACGTTGAAACACGTTTTGGTACTCGTTTAGATACAAATTGGCGGCATTTAGTTTGTAACAAATTCTCACGATTTCGTGTATCTGTATTTGTAATACTAAATATTTATATGCAAACAAAATTGAACTTTATTCCGTGAAATTAAACTTTACATTTGAATGTAATAATTTAATGTGTCTAATAATATTCGCATCTTCAACTCAACCGTTCTAAAATCAAAATGATGCTAAATGTCAAATTCCTTCCTTTTTGAAATCGTTAAAAGCGCGAATACACTATTCACTCCGTTGCATTTGAAATTGACTACTAGTGCGTATAAAATAGAGTTTGTTTTAAAATGAGCTTAGATAGTTGTTATTAAGTTCGCGCCACAGAGTACCGTACCACTCCTTAAAGTTGTTTGCTAACTTATTAAATTATGGACGAACAATCGCGTGCCTTACGGATTCCATTGTTTTAGGTTAATTAATGAGGTTGTTAACGGAACAACTTGATGTAGTATTTGTTTTAAATTTTAACGTTATTTTTCGATAAAAGAATAAACTAGGTATGTCCCAAAATAAAAATGGCCTTTACTGTGATTGTTAAAAACTTTAAAAATGCAGGCAAATCTTAGAAGGGAAACTGTAGTGTTCAGCCCATGCGAAGGCATAAATATATGACGACCAGTGTGGTGTAGTGGTTACCATGCCGGTCCACCATTCGAAAGGTCCTGGGTTCGATTCCCGGCGGGGCAGAGGTTTAAATGATGATTTTAGATTTCTATTCTCGGTCTGGGTGTTTGTTTAATTGTCTGTGTGTGTGTCCATGGTACCCACGCCACAAGATCCTAGAATCTTAGTGTGGGGATATGAGTGTGAAGCGTTATTTATTTGTATTCGCCGTTGTATTCGCTAATAGATAACACTACAGGTAAAATATATAAATAAATAACAATTTAAATATAATAATTATAAACAACAATTTAAACTGACATATGACTTTATTAATTTCAATAATTTAACCGGAGCTAAGACCGGCTTAGAATTGAATCCGGCAACGCTCGGGTGAATATTATCAGAGCTCGCAGCATCCGGGCTGCATTAGTTACGAGCAGTGCACTCAGCTTCTGGAGACGCACTTTAATTGCTCATTACAATTTGAATGGAACAGGAATATTGGAAGGAAGTTCCATAAATCAACAGTGACTTTGCCATGATAGTGTTGCGACCGTGTTCGGTCACCGTTGTAGCCGCTGGCGCGCACAATATTCGTATGGTTATTTTTAACTGATTTCAAAAAAAGGAGGTTATCAATTCGACACGTACATATGTATGTAACATTATCGGAAATGCAAAACATTTACATATGACAGACTGTTAGGGCTTACAAAGAAATGTACAAAATTTTATAAGTGTATGTTTGTCCACGTATATCTCTGTAACTATTAATCGGATTTTGATCCCTTTTTTTTATTTACTTACATTTACTTCAACTTAGGGAACAATGAAGATTTCATCAAAATCGGTTCAGTAGTTTTTATTATTGGACTTGTAAGGACTTTGTCGACATATGTATGTCGACATTATGTCTCTTTAACGTGTGGATACCGTGGTATATCAATCTGTATTTAAACATGAACTTATATTTGGAGAAAATTGTAAAAATTTCTGAACCAGAATTTCAATACGAAGACCTTAGAGCAGTTTGCCGGCACTCAATAGCAATAGTCGTAGTTATAGGTGCTTTTACGATCACTAAGCCTTAGAAGTCTGCCATCGTTAACTTAAGATGTTCCTAACAACATCTCGTCTCGAGTTTGACTCTTGTTAGGTCAGAAAACGTATCTTGTCGACATATTGTACATCACCTTTCGTATTTCTATATAACATGGAATATATATTATGTTACATAGTATATTATGTATCTACTTGAAATAATAAATATATTTTATGTCGAAAGGTGAGTGAAGTTCTTGGTCAGCGTTGTGGACTATAGCCTAACCCTTTCCACATCTGAGCTTATAGGGACGTTTTGTTTTTTATTATTGAATAAAAGTAGGAAACGAGCATGCAGGCTACCTGGTGTTAAGTGGTCACTACCTTACCGTCTGTACCTTAGTCTTACCTGAGATCGCAAATAGATGCGTTACTACCTCTGAGGAAATACATGGTCGTCCAGTATTTACTGAACTCCAGCAACCACGCTCGTCTTCGTGTCTCGTCTTCCGAAACACAATAATTTTCCATAGTACATTTCTGCCTAATTTAGAATCACATAGTTAAATGGCTATGAACTAACTAGTAAATTGTCTCTAGATGTTTATTATTTATTAATTTAGGAAAAGTCTTAATACACAATAGTATAACACAATAGTAAGGAGCAAACTGATATGGTCTACCAAATGAATAGTCTACCAAAGATGTCCCGCGTGGAGACTAACTCTCTTCATATCTGAGAGAAAACCAGTGCTCAACAGCGGGGCAATATCGCGATGACGATAATAATGATGATGGGCCGAAGAGAAAGAAAAACAATAAACATTCAACTATACGCTTCTAAATTCCCAATTACTACGAGTTTTAAAACCTAGAACACACAATTTAAAATCAATGAACGAGGCTATTGAATCCCTTAACAGAACTGCTACGGTCTACTCGTATAATTCGATGTCACGATAGCCGGTGAACTATCCGATAAGTTGGCGAACGGCCAGATCGTTATGTGAGTTAGGCTAAGCTCTGTGGCAACGTAATTTTCTATTCGATTACTTTCGCAATTATTGTAGAAAATGGAATTATTTATCAGATAGATAGATTTTGGTTCTAAAGTTAGGAAACGGAGCTTGGTAGAAATCGTTTGGATTAGCTTTTTTTTCATATTATAGAAATAGTAATCAAGCATACAGATCACCTGATGTTTAGTGGATAGTCCATAGACATGCAAATCCTATTAGTTCCAAGGTCCTCAAATACGCAATGCGTAGGTTTTCTACCTCATAAAGTATGCAAATGATATTTGACTTTGCCTACTTAATTATTTATTTAACATATAACTATATGTAAAGCGCCGACATGAGACATTTACAACACTAAAAATATATTTATAAAGTTCTCTATTACTTCTTCGTCAACAGATGCTACGCGACATGCGAGGACCTAGCAACGAGGGTACTCACCACAAGTTCCGACTGATGCAGCTCGCGCTCAACGCGGTGGCGCTGCTCGCCATCACGGGCGCGTTGTTCGCCTACTTCCGAGCCAACCCTGCCGTTCAGGTAAGGATAAAAGTAAGTTTTACTCTCTCTTATACTCTCTTTTCTGAAGATGCTTTGACTTGACATGGACATAAATATTAACCATGTCAGTTACTGTATTTATACGGTTATTACTTCAGTTAAAACTGGTTGCTCGCAGACTTTAATGAGGTGAATGTAGAAACGCATTTATAGGTATATTAATTCAGATAAGAGTTCAGTACCATTTGAGGTAGTTGGTTTAAGGTAGACTGCCATTATTGATATCATGACTGTGTTTGGACAGCAGCAGCAAATTAAAATGCTATGGAAAGCGGAGATATTTTCAAAATGATCTATGTATGTATGTAACCAAAACAATGCCGGTGTAGTTAAGCGCTCACCAGATGGGCAGTATAAAAATCACCAGAGAGTGATTTTTCAATATGCGTATGTTTCTGCCAACGCAATTTAAGTACTAGATTTAACATGAAGCTTGGCTTTTATGAGATAATTCAGCGATTTTCACTCGAAGCAGGAAAAAATAAACGTTACAGGTAACAGATAGTAAAAACATTGACAACAGAGCGAGCGAAATAGGTCATGCCCTATTTAAGTCTCTTATAGATTATAGCAGATTATTATGAAAAGCTGTTTTGGTAGGATTTAAGCCATAAATATAGATCATTAATGTTAATGATGACGGCAGCAAAGGCTAAAGCTTAACTTATACTTTATACTGGAGTTCCCATTTCCTATAACATGTGGAATTTAATAGTTTTGCTGCCAAATTATTTTAGTCCAAGAAGGTCTTAGTAAATCACGAAAATCCTAGGAGAATCTTTTAATCTAATGACAGCTAACCATGCAACAGCTAACCATGAAAGAGTTAATTTAAATAACTGAATATCCGTAACAAATTTTCAAAACAATATGTGTTTAATATTAATTTTACATTTGGATTTTTTTTTATCTTAATAGAGGTCGCATCCACAACGGCCAAACCATTCTTTTGTAATCAGTTGTAGATGGGTGATATGTAATTTAATTATTCTACTTAAACTAAACTATCTATTTCTTAACTAAAATACATTATTCTACAAAGTTGACAATCTACCTACAAGATGTAGGTTTAGTGATATGGCTTCTAAAGTGAATACTTTTGCTTTAAGAGAAAGATCATCTGTTAGTTTTACAATAGTGCAATTCGTTTGTGAAATTTCAGTCTGAGTACTTCACGTGAAATATTATGATGAGCAATTTGTAACATTTGCAGGCACAAATGTAAAGACATTGTAGTTCAGATATTAATATGATGTGACATATACATAAATATAAATTTTTGCCATACTTTTAAAAAACGTGAAAAGTAGATTTTACACAACATTTTATTTATCTTTATGCACAAAGAAATTTTCAAAGAAGACTGTCAGAAAATAATTCAAGTCTAAACTTTCCCTTAAACACAGAGTCGTATCTCCACAAAATGAAACCAGGTGACTGTATAATTTCGCGTCGTCTCCACCCAAGACTAAAAACTGCTGAAAAGACACAAACAAATCCCAAAGCATGTTTTTAATTCCAAACCGCGTACTACAAAGCCACGCCGCAAACAATTATTATGGCCGTTTTAAAACAATTCCACTCGATGAAATCGCGCCGGGTAGCCACAATCGAGAATATTTGACGAGGATTCGTCTACTTGGCTATTGTTTCGACGTTTTGTTCAACGGCTTCCATTTCGCGACAACTTTGACAAAGCAAAGACGGAGTGGTGTTGCCTGTTCGTAAACTGTTTTTATTGTAACGCCCAAAATCTAAACAGTCTGGATTCTGGAAATTAGCTCATTCACGCTTGTAAAAGCGTTGTTGTTTTGTACATTTTCCATTTCGCTAACACAATAACTTCTCTAGAGTTTTGGACAAAAACAATTCAATTTATATCTTAAATACAATTCTTTGCTAACTTTATAACGAAGTTGCGCAAAAGCTTCATTGAAAGCCTATTACCAATCGGCATAACATAGAAGCAAACATAAACAATATATTAATACTGAAGGGAATATATCGGAGCCCTTTTTAAAAATTTCCGCACAAATTCGGGCAGCCAACAGCATGCATCAATATCAGTACATTGCCAACTGCTCTCAATATCGAGTAGATTTAGAACTAAAACCTATACTTTAGTAAACATTAAATATTAAACATTCATATTGCTTAGTGAAAAATTTTCTACTGTTAAGCAAGTTATTCAGCGGAGAAGGAATAAATCAGGGCATCTAAGCCTCTTGAGGATAGCTCGCCAAAACTGCCGATCGCCGAGGGCTGACCGCTTTATCTTCCTACCTCGCCGGCTCCCACAGGAATACGGCCGTGCGCTGTAAGTGAAACCGATATGTTCGAGATAAGGACTTCGGGATAAGGAAAGATTTATTTTCGATCAATGTCTAGGTACTTACTTTTTACTTCTATCGTTTGTCTGGTTTAGGATAGGGTTGTGTGGATAGCGTTTGTAGAATATCGGAAGAGATTGAGTTGTATACCTACGAGTACCCTCGAGAATCAAGGCTTAAGTATAACTTATTTAGATTTCTATTCTCGGTCTAGGTTTTGTGTAATAGTCTTTGTGTGTTCATGGCGCCTGTGACACAGGGAAATCTAGTGTGTGGCTATAAATGCGACGCGTTATCTAACTTAACATAATCTAATATATCTACCTATGACAGGAATTTGCTTTGAACATTGCCTGTTCGTAGTCAAAAGGGGCACAAAAGGTGAATTGGTTAGGATTGCTACTTGTATTAGGTGTGAGGTTAAAAGACCTAATACAAAACCAGACCTAATAACAAACAATTCACATTTTACTCTAAAAATATTTAAAAAAAAAATCCATGAACTCATTAAATAATATGCAAAAGCATTACGTGACGGCATCCCAGAGATTTGTACACGCAAACAAAATAATAAAAAGCCCTAAACCCGTAATTCCGGGAATTTGCGTCAGTTATACTCTCTCTGAAAGCAGTCGCCGGAGGAATGCGGCTCGTCACAGGGCGCGGTGCGGCCAACCTGACCCTCTTTATTTACTTTCCACTACATTTTTAGAGGTACCGCTCGCCAGGAATGCCCTCGCCCTGACAACGCTTTGCAGTAAATGTTCTATACTGCTGCGGTTGTTTATTAACATAAACAACTTCCTCTTTTTAATTGCAACACAGATTTATTATTGCTGTTTTTGATACTTTTTTAACTAAATGTGTTTATTTTTTATGGGATAAGTTTTAATCTTATGTGAACTGACTGGTTATTTGATCCCCTTTGCATCACCATGCATCGTTAGTAATTATATGAGCTCATGCACATGAGAATGTGTTTTATACGCTGTTCGAATACCTTCCCATATAGTATTGTGTTGCATTTGCATGATAGCAACTATAAAATAATATTTACTCTTGACAGTGATCTACTTTTACAAAATATCGTAATTCTTGAAATTTAATTTATTTAGCTAAATTCTCGTTGAAACTACACTCGCATTGATAACAATTGGAAAGTAGCGGCGGAAATAAAGAAGATAAGAAAGAAAATGGACCAGTTAGTAGATCCTTAGATACAGTACGAAAACAGCGTCTAAGCGACATCTAAAAGTCAAATGTTAAATTTTAATTTAGATTTTTCTTATGGCTCGAATTTAAGGATTCTATTTGACTCGCCTTTCCGGAATTCAGACAAAGGAATAAGAAAAATGGAGTTACGTTTAATTTCGAGAAAGCAATATCTTAAATTATTTAAGCCTTCTGTCACGTTTTTGTGTGTCGGCGCTGTCAGGTTCATTTGTTTCATGAGTACTTAGTTGTGGAAAACTCAACAGTTCTCAGAATATTTGTTTGTTACTTTGAAAGTATTCTACTTCAACAGTAATGGAAATTGTAACTCTAGAAATATAAACGCCTGTCAGTCAGCCGGTCAGACAGTAGATTGTAAAATTAAAAATTATTATTATTATTAAATTATTATTATTAATTTTTTTATGCTACGCTTTAACAAATTTAATGAAAGAATTGATAAACAAATGACATTATAAAGGTCAACTAACACTATTGTTGTATCTTTATAATTACCTGTTTCCGAAGCATCGCCAGCGTCGAGTCCATTTGTGTTTTGTCAAATATCAATATACAAATATTTATCAAATTTAGACAAACTTTTTCTTACTTATTTCACGAACTTCATCGTAACTTTAGCATATTTTTATATATACAACGTTCATATATTGACAGGCCTCTTGGCTTAGAAGTTAGTGACCCTGGTGTAGTTAGTGAGCTGAAGATCGTGAATTCGATTTTTACCCAGAACAAATGTTTGTGTGATGAGCACAAATCCTTATTCTGTGTCTGGATGTAAAATTATCTGTACAACCGACCCATAAATCATTTTTTTATAAATTGTTCTTTCATTCCCCTTTTTAATCCCTTGAATTATTTACGTACTTTAATTAATTCAACCGTTGTCTTCCTTACATTTTTATTCGCCTATCCTTCGTTAGGTACCACTTTATGATATGCATGTACATGTGTAGCAACAAAATCGGCAGTGTTAAAATTAATAACTAAAATTTAAAATTATTCGACTCGGCTGGACTGCATTCAGGAAACTACCAAGTGTTTTCTCGTTCAATCAATATACCTCAGCGCCAGCCAAAAGTATTACAATTAGTGTTGCCAACTTAACCGGCACAGCACCGAACTATAGCCTTTTACTGTGAGCCTCATGCAGAAAGTCAAAGTTACTCATTGGACTACGGGGAGAGATGTGCTTAAGTATATCTCTACGCGTTAAATTCTGCCTCGATGAAATTCATAAACGAATGAAGGTAACCGACAAACATGGTTCTTAGAGTAAGCAAGATAGCAGCAAGCAGGCCACATCGTTAGCAGAACCGATGACCGATGGGAAATAAAGGTTCTCAAAAGGAGACTACGTCTCGGCAAAAGGAGCACTTTTTCAATTCAACACTATTTTACAGTCCGGACGGCGCAGCGCTGTCTGCCCACGTCTGTCTAATCAGACACTTTGTCTACTGTGAATTTGAGTTATTCAATGTTTTTCATCGTTGTTATCGACGTTAATGATATTTCTTCTTACTTAATATCAGTTTAAAATTAACATATTTTAAGCTGATATTAACATATTTTAACGTGTAATTAATTATTATGACATAAACAAAAAACTGTAATTATTTAGATGTTCGTACAGAAGCCTTTCTCGTCGCTAATCAGCTACTTCTTCAAGGTAACCTTAGAGGTATTAATAACATATATTTAATGAGATATATTTATCAAGATAATGAGGACAGGATGTACGATATTGATGAAACTTAAGCTAAGAATATACACTAATTAATTATAAGTACAGAGAAAATAGTATAGAAAAATAAATACGCAAGTAAATAAACAAGGGTGGAAGCAGTAGCTAACGATAATGCGATGTAAGTTGAGCTTTAATATAAAAAAGCATGTATCATATATATAAACGAATAATTTACGAATAATTTATTTACTAGCTATCACTGTCTTTTTCTTCAACAGTACGTCTCCCAAGTCGTAAACCGGTCTATGGTGGTGACGTCACCCACGCCGACCGACCCGCCCGGAGGCAGGAACCCTGCGCCCGGCGTGTGCCTGCCCGTCATCGTCACTTTCTGCCAGCAACACCGGGTCTCGTACAACTTCACCGTTTTTCCCAACTACATCGGCCATTTTGGACAGCGTGATGCTCAACAGGTACAGTAGACATTTTTGTTCAAACTAAACAACGACATTGTGCCATACACCAATACGGATTTCCAAAAGAGATTAATGAATTCTACTTAACATTAACGACCAGCATCGAAGGCTGTACATATCCTCCAAAATAAGGACATTTACTGGATATTTCTCTGTGACTGCTATCTAATTATGACCATCAAGGACAGATACCGGAATATCCTAGCACCAGCGGCATCCATCCAATCGTCACATCGACTGCAGCAATTAACAAAGTCGCAAATAAAATTGTTACGTTATTGTTATTATGGTTGCATATAGTTAAAACTG